>JAPMAE010000571.1:12599-25021 GCA_036584705.1 Rhyacophila sp. 25_7 | reverse complement strand
TATGGTTTATTTGACTATTTTTTTCATTAAACATACTGTTATTATTGTACAGATGATGGATATATATAACTGTGATAAATAATTATTAAAATTAAACTAATTATTTAATTACTTAATTACGGGAGCTATCACATCTATCTGGCTCTTACATGATGCACCTGGCGGCGCAGAAGAATACTTTTCATCAGTTTGCTATTAGCTCAAAATGAAAACCCGATGCCTAACGTCATCAAAGCAAAAATTTTCTATGAAAAATCAAAAGGAGAAGCTGTCTTCAATCGATGTGTTGCTGTGATTCCCACCGATATACCATTTGATTTCAAACGATTTTTGTTTTTCGTTAATCAATTAATAAAGCACAAGGACAATCGCTTCAAGTATGCGGATTAAATTTAGAAAATTCACGTTTTTCACATGGTCAATTATGTTGTTCGCTCACGAGTAGGACAGTCTACATAGTTATACTTTTTGCACAAGACGGAAAAACTAAAAATATAGTGTATCCTAAAGCAAATGAATAAAATACTATTTACAGAATTTATGAATGAAAAATTTGTTTCTTTAACTGGCGTAGAAACGCAGCCAGGTTTCAGCTAGTATTATATAAAATATGGCAATATTTGTAACTAACGTTTCTCTATAAAACGAGTTAAGTCCACTTATGTGATTTTTTCACAAGTAAAAAAAATCTAACCGATAAAATCGATTTTTGATTAAAAATATTATTTCAATAATAGTATAAAAAGTATTTAGAAATTGTTTTGATATTTATTAGTCTCATATTTGACATTTTTCTTCCTCAAAGGTTTTTTTAATTATATTGGCTTAAAAATTTTCTTCGAAATAAAGTAAAATGGCAAAACTAAAGACAAATGCCAAATTTTACAATTTGATAGGCCTGAATACGCAATAAATTATATGTCGAAATTGGTGAGTATTCTGATAATTTGTGTTTTTTAAATATGAATGTTTTTTACGTGAAGTAAAGATTTATTACTTATAAAGCATACTTAAAATTATGAAGCTATCAAACCAGTCAAATTATCATCAAAATCTGCATTTTCAAAAATTAAGTTTTTTTTTAAATTTTTGTCACGTGTAAATAATATATTCTTGAAGTTTCTATTTATAAATAAATTTAATTTAAAAAATAAAATTAGTCAAACCGTTATAGATCATTATTTTCCGAGTGTGAGATTTTCCGTCCGGAGCGGTCTTTCAATACCGCCGGCGGCATCACGGCGAATCGGTATACACGGTTTGCATCCCCTAGCTTGGGGTTGTTAGCTATATTTGGCTTAGTTTGTCTCGGTACTTCTGCGTATAAACACGCGGCGCTCGCGACGCCCTATAGAGAGTGGCGTCGCTCCTGAAACCTGAAATATTGCAATAAAAAAATAAACAACGGCACTTTGGATTTGTTTCGATAGTGCTCAAGTACACCTGAAAAATGTTGGTGGCTTTTGAAACCCAAAACACTTAACGCACCTATTTTGGCGCGATTTTGAAAACTTTTTAAAGTTCTTTGTTGGTTTAGTATAAACGTTTTTCGGTTCTAATGGAATAATGCGATTAAAAGCTATGCTAATGACTGCGCTTAATACTTTCCAAAACAACTCATATTTTGTATAATAAAACCTGTCAGTTTAAATTTTCAA
Organism: Rhyacophila sp. 25_7; assembly: GCA_036584705.1. Taxonomy (NCBI): domain Eukaryota; kingdom Metazoa; phylum Arthropoda; class Insecta; order Trichoptera; family Rhyacophilidae; genus Rhyacophila; species Rhyacophila sp. 25_7. Next base: position 23,363 of record JAPMAE010000571.1, on the reverse strand, counting down.
GATGTGAAAGTACGCTTTAAGTGATTGACTCTACAGATTTAATAAATCAACGGTATACAAACACAAATTGATAAAAAAATCTTTTATTTAATACAAACGTAGCAAAAAGTATTTGTTAAAATTATTTATTAATTTATATCAATAGTGTAATTTTATTTAAGTGATTAGTTATATAATGTGTTCGTGAAAAATAACGCTAAAATAAAATTGTATAATTTAGTACTAAAATATTAAAACGTTTTACTAATGGGCTTTTTACGAATGTTTTTTTGGTGAAAACCATGGCGTTGTAGTGAAAAAATGTGAATTAACGTTTCGTGGAAAATAAATGCCAAATTATGAACGTGAGTATGATGATATTTCCAGGAAAATAATTCGACCGTCTAATTTTGTAGGGTTTCAACGGTTTCATGTAAATAATAATCTCATTCAAAGATCATTTCGGTTTTGAAATTTTAAATGGTGTGCTTGAAAGAAATCATGTTTTTATTTTTGCATATTTAGATCGGTGTAGTATTAATATACATAATTTACTGCAATGAATATTATTACGCAACTTTGTATAGAAAAATATTTGCATTTTCATAGCAAAAATAAACAAAACAACAATCAAAAGAGGGAAATTGCTAGAATTATATAATAAAAAAATATATCACACATATGTTGACTCTTTGCACACAATATTTTAGCAATAGTATCTACTTTTTTTACAATATATTATGTTCTATAATTCTCGTTTTAAAGAAAGTCGAGTAAAAGAGTATTTCAAAACGGCGTTTTAAAATATGAGCTATTTCTTTTAATACTTGGTGAGATTAAGAACATAATTAATATACATTATTTTTTTCTCTACGATGTCATCCCGCAGTTGTAACGCATTGATGTTTATGTACAACTAGTGAAGACATTATTTACTCAGGATGTTTATACATACGTACATACGTACATATGTAATGTATGATATTATATAATAAACAATAATATAACGGTTGTACAAATATTTGATCATCTGATTAATTAGAGCCAAGAAGTGGCACGCTTTGCGACGGTAGCGATTACATTTATTTGTCACACCGTCGGCTTTGGTTTATATGAACGAATGTTATCTTTTAATATATAAAATAATGTCATAAAAATATGACATACTCGTAATATTTTATCAAAGAAAAGTCAACAATCACTTCCGGTTTCATAGACAATCTGGATTTTTCTCTTATTTTTTTCATCCAAGAATTTTATTTAACGAGTTTATTTTAATAATCTGTAGGTATCGATAAAAGGAAATACATGTATTTTTATAAAAACATAGAATTATGTTTAAAAATGATTATATTGTAAAAAAAATATTTTTTATTAAATTAATATCCTTTTTAAAATATAATCAAAAGTTTTCAACTGAAAATGAATCCATATTATTACAACTAAAACGAATGTCTATTTATAACGTAAAAAGATTCAATGGTAATTGAAGTTGATAATTTTAAAAGCCACCATTGGCATTATTGCAAATTTTTTAAAATGCAAACAGAAAAAACCTGCACATTTTATATCTGCTTTGGGTTTGATTCCGTAGCCCTCGTCTAGTAACCTGTCTACGCTATCTACTCGCCTACCACGGTGACAAACGATATCAACAGATGCTGAAAATTCTAACTACTTAAATTAAAGTGAAATATTTATTGCGTTACGCGAGTTTTTTTGTTCAGTGTTTTCGTTACTTAATACTTAATATTTAATCCTTAGCCAAAAACGTAAAAAAACATATAATTGATAATATTTGTAATTTAATAGGGTCGCTTTTATTGTATTTAAGTTTACATTTTATGCAATCTAATTTTAGAAATATTGCAATGTATAAAATGTGTCAAATCAATTTTCTTTTTTTGTACTACACTAAAAATAATTTATATATATTATTCAACTGATGTTTGATAATATTTTTCTTTTTTATCGTCAAAAAGCCTTTTGATATTTGCAATATATCATTTTTAGTTTATTAAGTTGATTTTTTGTTTTGCAAAAATACTGCAATAAGAATTGTAGTAATTTTGTGATTAGACGAAGATACTTTAAAAATTGTATTGTATAAATACTAATGCACCAGGCGTCGATCTCGTCTATTTTCTTCTTTATTCGTTAAATCTAATCCGAGTCTTGAGCAATAAGCATTCGAATTGCGGATACGAGATAAGGAAATACAATGTAGAAACCTACAAGTAATCAGCAAAACACTAAACAAATGTCGCAAGAAGTATTTTCGTATACGGTGGTCTTAAACAAAGTTCGATGCAATCACATAACAATGGCTGTAAAGCGTTTATAGTTCTTCTCCAAAACAGAGAACGAGAACAAACGTACTCTTATGTTATTTTGCAGTAAACATGGTGACGTACTCGTAGTTTGTATTTGTTGAAATAAAATCTGGCCATTAAAAGATATTGACGAAATTCACGTATTAATCCGTTTTTATCAATAGTAAAATCCATAAACTAAATTAAATATAACTTTTTTGAAATAATATATTTTGTAAATTAGCGAATCGTGTAATTCGTGATGTTTTTTTAAGTTTACATAACTAATATTAAAAGTTCTCCACCACAATTAAGCGTCATGAAATAATTAAAACAATATTTTTTGTTTAAACATTTAAACGTTTTACATTATAAAAATTTGATATTCAATATTGCTTCATATTAACAAAATGTGACAGATGTAAATATTTTATGTGGTCATTTTGTAAATAAATTTAAATGCAGCTTATTCAATACTTGAAAACTGACCAATTATATTGTAGTAATTTAAGAGTATGTCTCAGAATAATTGTTTACTGAGCTTCGACAACATATAAAATGAATTCTAGGGTTGATCTGGGCTAGACGCTGAATTTAGCTGCATGCTGTGAATGCTTGAATCATATCTCAACTGAGCATGCCTCTTCTTCAAGCCAACGAGATTACATCGTCTGGATAACATTGGAGGATACAACAAGACTGACTAACAACAGAAACTTATGGAAGTAACGAGCGGTGTCCATATGGTCCAGTTAAGAGACGTGACATTATTAAAGAAGAACTAAAATATCGATTTAACTAATACACCGCGGACCGACCGATACTATCAACCACGATTGTCTACTGTAACCTGCTTGACTCCACAAATTATTTTTATGTTACCCGGCATATAATTTTGAGTCTATCATTAACGGAGCTGCACGAAATGACGTAAGCGTATTATATATACTAAGTAAATGAGTTATATTTGATATTGTAAAAAGAAAAAAATATATAATTGTCGATGTTAGGATTCATAATACTGTAATACCACGTTGTAGTACAAATAACGTAATAAATTTGAATATCTTTAAAAACTATTCAACAACTATGTAAACAATTAATAAAAAAACAAAAAAAATTAAAATTAAAAACTGTACATGCATGTGATTTCAATGCATATATTGAATAATATTTAAATGTTTTAGCGGAATACTCATCGCTGTTTTCACAATAATATTTTGTGAAAAAATGATTAGTAGTAGTCAATAGTATGTCATGACCATCTAAAATTTCTGGGGTATTATTTATAGAATAATCAAAAATTTAACGATTTATGTATATATTATATACAATTTATACATGCAGATTAAAAGGTTTGCCATCTTATATAAATTCGGAGTTTCATTGAATAGACAGTGCTGTATAAACACTGCGAGCGATTTGAGCTATGATTTTCTTCCACCACGTCAAATGGGTGCAACTTTATGAAAATGTTTATTGAAATATTTAACTCCTCTCATATTAATTATTTTTGATTTTTATTATTAATAAAAGTAGACTACAAGAAGTGAGATGGTGTCTCAGTGTATTATTGTTTTGAGGTTACGCCATTATTTGAGTTAGCAATACGTTTGATCGCCGTTCATAATTTACATCTTTAATGAAAAAAAAACAAAAAAATATTTAGCACAATTTATAACTACAAACATTTTAATATTTATAAGTTTGTCAATAAACGAATATGTTTACAAATCTAATATTAAAATGTGGCCATCAGGAAAAAAAACAAAACTTTAGAACGCATTATAAAGAGTCGGATCGATTTTTTAAATAATGTCACATGAAATAATCATACACTTTTACATGAAGTTTCTAATTACAAAAAGAGAGATAAGCACATTTCAATATTTTTGATAACCGATGGTTTTATGTTTCAAGGTCAAATTTTATTTTATGATGAGATTCTTTATGTTCATGTTCTATGTATTTACATAGAACGGTGTTTATTAATTGATAAATTTCACAACGAAATAAATATTTATATGGGCGTGAAATCAATCAGTGCATGAATATTTCACTGCTTATCTTTTACATTAGTTTAAATTGGATGTTGGAATATAAATTTTTCGCACATAGTGTAATATTGTGCGTAAAATACGAACGTATTTTTTCTCGATTTTGACAAAATGCGCTTATATCGCTTTTTGTAACTAGGCGCTACATATATTTGTTTCCATGAAAAATATTTTTAAATCTCGAAACGAGGTTTATCAAGTAGGTATCAAAAGTAAATAAAAGGTAAAATACTAATGTATTGTTAAAAAATTGATATCAGAAATAAATATTTCTTTAAAAATGGTAGATTGAAAAAAATATTTTACACATGAAATGAAGTATGATTTATTTTCATATGTAAATTAGCAATTAAATACATACCACACCTTTAAAGTCGTTGAAATAAAAGGCGAGTTGCACGAAATCGTATAAAATCATCTCTGATTACCGCTTTCAAGAGCAATAACTCAAAGACCAAACCTCGAAATGGTTTTTTTGTCTACAGTACCTTGTCGTAATAATTTAAACACTAAATGATATTTATCTTTTAAAGTGTAGCCACGAAAGCGAACGCTAAAGAGAAATATAAACTACAATGTCAAATGTTATTTGTGTCTATCTCAAAATTATTTTTATAATTTTGGCATTAATTAAAAACTATTGTTATAAACGATTACAAATCCTGATAATATATTTGTTGATATACGAGTAAAGAGTTTAGTTTATATTTTTAAATTTTCTTTTTTATAAATCACCATATAATATTTTTTTATGGTACTATACACACATATACGCAAAAATCTATTCACGTTATAATGAATATGGGGACGAACCTTTGCAGTGAACTTTAGCACAAAAGATTTTTAATTATCTATGGATAATTATTATAATTATCTCTCACATTGGTACAGCTTGCTTAATTTTAAAAGACACTTTGCTCATTGTGTTTATTTACTTACTTAAAATCAACAACAGTTTAATTATTAGTGTGTTCCGCATTTCTTGAAAGCCACTTCTGTAATCAAATTTGTTAATAATTGAAATAATTAATGAAGTACGCTTGATCTTGGCCAATTAAAATATAAATATTAATATGCTTATCAAAAATTATTAAATATTAAATATAAGTACAAAAATCAATCAATAATATGTTGTCCAGTGTGTGCAATAACCTTTTGATATATTTCAATAAGCTTCATATTTATGAAAAAAATGGCATCTGAATTTACCAATATAGTATGCAAAATATTTTGAAAAGGACGAAATAAGTCTGATGATACAAGATCAAGCAAGTACAATGAGTATTTTTTTACGGAAGATTAAATATGCGCGTAGTCTTGCGTTTTCGTGATGGAACACAACTCTTTTATGATTTGGAAGCTGTAGACATTTCTAGATTATAAATTTGTTTAAAATATCGAATCGCGAACAAAAAACATTAAGATACATTATTTGAATTCTTAACGGAAGCTTGAATAACACATTTATAATCTTATTAAGATGAATGCATATTTTTGCTCTGATGAATGATTTTACTTTTAATAAAAATAGCATGTCAAGGTTAAAACCGTTTTCATACCACTGTATTGTAAATAATTCATTTTTTTTTGGCAGGTTTCAATCGTTTTAAAAAAAGTTCTAGTTTCCAGTTTTTCTCACGTTTAATGAAAATATTGGAATTGTTGTTACGCGCCGTCAAATGAAATTGTTTAAGAACTAAAATATCAAGCTCGCTTGAATATTCAAGTTTCTTCAGGTAGTCGTAAATGCTTGAATGATAGATGTTCAATATTTCTTGTGTCACTTAAGTGGTTAATTCAATGAATAGCTTTATTTTGACGTCATCTATCATGATGAACTTCTTTAATCAAGGGCCGTCATCGAAATCAAAATAAAATGCGCAGGATATTATGAATTATCGTTAACACTAATTATTTTATAGAACATTATCATAATAAACTTTCCGCATTTTTCCAAAGGCTTTATACGTATTTTTATCTTTCCATAAGTAAAACAGTAAATATGGCGAAAATACAAGGCTCAGTCTTTTGTCTTTAACGAATAATATTTTAAAAACTCAAATAATATGCCAAATTTTTGTATTTAGAATGAATTTAAAACTGTCAGATGGCAAATAATATAGAAAAAAATACGGGAAAATGACAGTATTAATTGAAAAATGAACAAACACTAACTGTTCCGACTTTTTAGACAACTTAAGGTAAATATAATTTTCTCACTGTCATTTCCTAGTGAAAAAACATCACAATGTTTATACATTTTTAAAAACATTCACTTTTCTCTGTAACAATATTTTCACCTTTAATTATATTATTAAAATCATATTACCAACATTGTTTTGTACACATAAATTTGAATGCAGTACGTAGTCTTATGTATAATGGATCTGTAGCACAACTATAATTTTAGTTTACACCAAGAATGACCAACTGAAATCACTCGGTGGACTAAATAAAATAATGCATGTCTTTGATGGGTCACTCAAAAATATTTTAAGACTTAATAATACTGTGATATTTTTTAAAATTTAAAATTAAAAAAAAACAACTTACAATTAAAATATTTTATTATTTAAAAAAAAAAAAAAATTGACGTTTATTTTTTATCGTTTGATATATTTTAATGTCAGTCGGTATTTTAGACGTCGCGTATTCGTATAAGATTGGTAAAATTTTCATCAGTCCACCTGTTTCGACACTTCGATATTTTTTATTTTTAACTTTGAGAAAAATGATACGCTATTCGATATTACTTGTTGCCTTAATTTCGGAAATTTATCTTCAAGAATATATTTTTGATAAAATCCTTGTATTTTTTATTCCCTTTGAAAATGGCTTTCATTGAAATATTTCATTTCAGGTCTATAAATTCCATTTACAAATCTGGAGGTTTTTTTATGTATTTCACCAATAACAGTTGCAAACCTCAAAAGGGTCACACAAAACCTCAATTAGGCCACATGCGGGCGGGACAATGTTTGGACATGCCTGGTCTACACTCTACAGGGCAAAATATTTATGGATTGTTTTTTCTAAGTTTATATATTTAATATTCATTATATAAACAAAATCTATCTGTCACATATTTTTAAACTCTATAAATACTATGGAACGTGAAAATATATATAATTTACGATTTTGTTATACTGCTGTGTTAAAAAGTGCTAAAAATCTAAAAAAAAAAATATAAATTTTGTACGATTTATGCAAATACGTCGAGTCGAAGTGTTCTAGTAAAACAGTTCAAGCAACGTGTAAAAGTAACATTCAGCATACTGACAAATGTCAGTACAAGAGTGTCTATGATAAAATCCGAAAATGAAAATAGTGTTTTTGACAAATGACTTGTCTCGAGGTTGTCAATATTCAAACGTGGTAATAAATTTTAACACCTCGTTCCCTTTAAAATTTAACAATTCATATACTCTGTAAATGAAAACGTATATTGAAAGGTAAAAATTGGTGAGATATGTTTAATATACGAATTTTTATTAGAAACTACATTGGTTGGTTGTTGAATAATATATTTGCAAATAACAATGTTTTTATTCGAATCGTGATATTATATTTTTGGTTGAAATCGTATATTAAAAATAAAAGATATATTTTTTTTACTCTGTGTTACCTGAAAATTACTTTTTTTCAAACCTTCATTATAAGAAACATGCTCATCTACACCGTATGAAAGATAATATCGTAGGCAATTATTCAATACATTGAACGTCTGTTATATATATTATAATTTCTTCTTCTTAAACCATGTTACGCCTCTTAGCAAAGGTATGTACATATATAGGTACAGAAAGTTGCCTCTATGATTCCCTGTTACTGTCCTCTTTTTTTGCATTCTATGTTATGCCAGCATTTTGCAGCTCCGCCTAATACTTTCTGTGAATATTTAACGGTCTCGCAAGATGACAGAATCCATTGTGTTGAAAAAATAGTAAGCTCAGTTGAAATGCAATCATTTCTCATTTTCCAACATCTTATCTTCACTTTGAATCTGATCAGAAGCTGCATGGACCATTCCCTTATCGCCTGGTTTTGTATATAGTCATACAATTGCTCATCCAAAATTTACAGTATCATCCGTAAAATCTGTTTTCGAATTGCAATTTACTAATGAACTTTAAATTAAAAACACTCAATCTATGCTACCTGGAAAAAATACAACTAGTAAGGATCAAAAGCCTAAAAAAAACAAATGTAGCGTACACTTTTATTTCATCTTTCAACTGTGTTTGTTCTGTTTTATTTTAAATACTTTTCAAGTTCGTTATTAAAACGGAAGCAATCTTGGCCCCGTAATAGCTGATTAAAGTGTCGTAGTGTACATGTATTTCAATTAAATCAAATTAACTGCTAGATTAACAAAGAATTGTCCAGGTTATCGGATTATCCATTTTCTCACAATACAGTTGCCGTGTTTAGTTATCATAAAATAAAACGCTGTGAATATTACAATTTGACTTTGTATGTTTAGATACGAGCTAGACATTGATAAGCTTTACATCACTGTATACGATTTCTAATACTCGTAAAAGTTCAAATTAGGTTGAAACTTTTGATTTTCTCATTTTATTGCATGCATGAGAAATAGTGTTCAGGTTCTTTCGGCGTTAAAAAAACGCAAATAAGTATAATAAATAAATCGAAATGCGAGACTTGGAAATGGATGAATGGTGAATGAAAAAAGGAAAATTCCTTACCGAAGATTGTAATTCGCCAGAAAAAAACTCGTCCATTACTTTTCTCGAAGCGAACGAAACTTTATCACTCTTCGAGCAAGACGAGATTTTGCCCGACGTATTAAAGTTTTGCAAATAAAAATAAGTATGTGATCGCATCGCATGTTATTTGGCAGTGAAATTACATACAATTTATGTTATTGGTATTCTGAATATTTTTAAACACACACAACTAATGTAATATACTCGTATAATAAGAACATGCCGCGACTAAAACAAGGTTTTCAAAAATATTTTCAATTCTATTTTTCAGGTCGTATTATTATTGTATTTCATTCACACGTATTTTTCAAATATAAAACAAGTGATTTACATTTGAGATAATTTACATTTTAATGGATGTTCGTAAAAAGTTTATTTCTGTGAAAATAATTTGCATACATGAACCGTTTGCAAGCATCGTGCGGCGTTGACATCATGTGATTCTAGTATATATATTTAACCATATAATTCTGTTTTGTAAAATAAAACAATATTTTTATTATTTCATTAGAATTATAAAATTGCTGTCAATTCAATATTTTAAATGATTAAATTAAATTAATAAAAATGTTAATAAATATGGTTTTGAAGATTTTTTAAATATTTTTATTTTTAGGTTCGATTATTAAAAATATAGAAAAATATGTAATAAATTCATAAATTAAACAGAATGACAATATTCTTGAAGTAATCTGCATAACACATATTAAATAATAACAATAAAAGTAGATTCTAATTTTCTACCTAGGCTTTTGTCAGGTGAGTTTTTTATGTTTCCCGTATTTATGAAAAACAAAATTCTTTGTAAATATAACTTTTTTGACGGATTTTTATTGCCATTAAAAAGTGTTTAATTTAATGGTTCTACCTTACCATCGATATTTGATGAAAAATTATTATATTTGATGTATTTCATTAAATATTATATCAATTTAGTGATTTAATTCTTCAAATGTAAATCATTACTGAAAATCAACTTCTAAAATTATTAAACGTTTGGAAAAGGTTAAAACACCCGAAGCTTATTTTTCCAAAGCAACTGCTCAATACTTTTTAAACATTTGATTAAATGGGGTTTTCTAAATATAACGACCATAATATTTTTATACATTGTACTTCGATTTCTGTCCCAATTTATGAAGGTTTTGCGAAAGGCCAAAAAAGTCAAGTATATTTAGAGATTTATTTCTTGAAAATCAAAGAGATGACCATGCATATTTTTCACATCAATCATATTCTCATACCCGTATATTCAAAAACGTGAAGATGTTTAGATTATTCATATTGAATTCTAACTTTACAGTATTTCTTGTGAATATTTATTCAGTAAAGTTTTTTTTATAGAAATCCTATTAATTTACAATTTAATGGGGTTAAGAAGTTATCTTATGGTTTGTAACACAGTTTTTAAACATTTTTCATAAATATATTTAAAAAAGAGTCAATGCCGGTTTCGTTTATTACAACATTTTCTACTAAATGTAGAAGAATTAATTACAACTTAATTAAAGAATACATTAATGCAGCTTATACGGTTCGACTTACTATTGTATGAAAAAAGTTTAGTATAATAGTCATTTTATAAACGTAAATTATTTATGGAAAAATTTTGGTGGGCAAAGTTTTTTAAAAGGGCTTTGGTGCAAATTCGTGAGTCTTTGGGTAAATTCACAGATCAACATTTTG
>JAPMAE010000571.1:0-12589 GCA_036584705.1 Rhyacophila sp. 25_7 | reverse complement strand
AGGGCGAAAAAATAAATGTTTCAAGTATTTGAAAACAAAATATTATATTCAGCTAATAATAATCAGTCATAATGTATAGATCATATACTTTTGCCATCTATTTGAAGTAATATTGATGGAAATTAATTTAAATACAATAAATACTAAACATTGATTTGATATTTGAAATCTAATATGAAAGAACAACAATAATGTTGAGAATTAAAATTTTTAATTAATTTGACTTAGAACTGAAAATAAGAAATATCTCAGATATTAGGACGCTTTAATAATAATACACATATATTTAGATTTTTAGACTCATTTTACGTTTGTGTAGAATTAACAGAGTCGGTCAAAACAGTCTATTACTTTCGTTATTGTTTTTAAATAAATGATATGATGATTTACATATTAGAAATGAGAATATTTTTAATATTATTTTCCCTTTATTTTATCAATTAAATAAATGCAAATTTACGGTTTTGAGAATATAAATTAATCTTCATAGATGTTTATAATAGATTATATGAGCAACATTTTAGCTGATTCTGTGGAAACTTTTTTTACACTTGTAATATAATCAAACAAATTTAAACATAAGTTTTAGTTAAAGCTTAAGAAAATAATGTTTTAATATAATTATAACATGAAATCGTTAAAACCTCATATTTTTAAAACAAAGTTCTAACCACAATATTGACAAATCAATCTGCATACATCTGCGATGCAATACAAAGAGACAGGGATAGTCATTACGAGAAAAGCATTTTTATTATTTATCAAAAAGGTTGAAGTCATACGAAAATCCCGTGATATTACAAAAATATTAATAATGAGAGATATACAAAACGTATTATTTTTTCTTTAACCACGTCACGCCGACATCCTGTGACTCCTACGAACACACCTTCAATATGACAAAATCCGGTTAGTTAATATGTAATTCAGATATTCTCAGCACGTGGCCAAGCCAAGTTCATCGTCTCATCTTTACTAGCTGTGATGAAAGGTAGTATCACGGCATCCCCAGAATTCTGTTTTTGAAGCTCAAAAAGCAATAACTTCGTAAAATACCATCTTCCATGATGTGCATTCTCAGGTATAAAAGCTATCAATACACTCAACGTTTTCTCTAACTTTAATCATGGGGAAATCTGTTATATATAAATATCTTTTCCTCTGATTAATATGAAGTATTCTCGTATAAAGATGTTCTTATGTATTTAATAAAGTGCTTTATTCAATATTTTGTCGTAAAAATAAATAATTATTTGCATTGTTTTTATAATGTACCGTACGAAATGGATTTCTCCTTATCGCACAAAATGCCGGAAGTAGTTTCCTGCAGAGCCTTGTTTAGCGCGGAAACGACGTCACGTCGATCGGAACTAACGCAAGTCAAAATAACAGATTATTAATGCCACCGCGCATATTCGTCGCTCGTTATTTTACTTTCGATATCTCAACATAGAATATAATTTTACTTTAGAGTTTATGAATTGCCATTCTAGATGTATTTGTAATGTTATATTTATCAGGGTACATTCATATTGTAATATATTTTTTTTTAATTATATTATTTTTATTCACACGTTTGAATTGAAAACATTAAAAAATAATTCGTAAGATTTTTTGCAAAAAGTATCTTTAGAGTCTGAGTTTGAATTAAACTTACTTATGTTTACTTACTGGACATCTTAATTACAACATACTCGTAGAAATGTTTACGTTCTCTATGTTGCATTAGTCGGATGCTTTACTTACTAGTTTCCATAGTGTGTCTTAACAAATCAGGTATGTTTACGGCAATAAGCTCGTAACTACGAATATATACTATTCTTATTATTAGACAATCTTCTTGTAGTTTTGATTATTATTTTTAATACATTGATGGTTGTATATGATATTTTCCAAAACGTCAGTCATTTAATTAAGTACAACATTTCTTGAAAATTGAATTAATTTAATGGACAATAATAAATTGTTTTGTAAAATTTCATTATTCAAAATTTATCCAAAGAATAGAATTCGCTTAAACTCAAACTCATTTATGTGGAAGATATCGATAGCCGAGACAATTACATATATTGAACATAATCATTATGCATAAGCATAGCTGCTGATAGGTTGGTTCTACATTTCAGGATGAAAAAATTGATGTTCTCGATTTGTTCGACGTTAAGATGAATTTATTAAAAAATTAACTCGTCTGGAACTACTGAAATAAGATAAATGTTATCGATGAATTTAATAAGAACTGAAAAGAAATATTTAAAAAAAGTAACATAAATTCCCATTCTTCTTACTTTTTGTGATATTTTAATTTCAAATAAATAGTTCTCAAAACAAAAAAGAATTTCACACGAAATCGTAACTATAGAATACCGTTTGGCACCGATTACAAATCCGAACGGTACATCAAATAAAAATAAACGTGTAAGTATATACTCATAATTCCACGCTGATGATCAATGTACTGTGAGTAGGGACACCGACTGGATAAATCCGCACCTGAGAAGATTAATGGCGGTCGATGTATACTGACGATATTAATTACATGAAATGCTATCATTAATAGAAAATAAGTTCATCAAACGAAAGCATTGTAAAGAAATATATCGCATAATTAACAGAACGCGTAAAATTTGTTATTTTATTGCCGTAAATCATATATTTTTCCTGAAGATGCATTGACGTAAAAATTATTTGACACTTAAGAGTAATAAATACATGTTTGCTTTGTTTGCTTTAAAGAATTGCACGCATGCCGAAACCAGTTCATTATCTACATATTATTCTGACCTATTTTTTTTTGTTTGAGAAAGATGTTTTTGGACAAATGATAAAATGACCTGACTTAAATTTCGGTTTTGTCCCCCACTTTAGTTTTATGGGTCATAAAGTTTCGTCGAAGACGTTTTTGTAATTGCAGCAATTGTGGAAAATCTATTATGGACCTCAAAATAGAAAAAAATAAACAATAGTAATAATAATTAAAAATGAACAACAGTGTTTTGTATGAGAATATTTAGATACATAATCATACAGCGAATATGATTAAAAGAAGATAAAAATTAAACGTTGTTACATAAATGCCAACAGAAAAATATTTTTTTTGATAATAAACAAATTTATTAATTGTATACGGTACTTATACCACATGCTTAAAGATGATATGTAATCAGGAACTTTATGCATATTATTTAAGATACAATATGTGTTGGTTAAATTAATATAATTTGACTCACAGCAAACTATAAGCTGACAATGGATGTATATTTTTGAAATGCAAAAGCCTTTCTGTGCTAAAAACATAAATATTAAAAAGTAAGTAACATTTTGTCAAGATGACATATTACGCATTCGCATCTTAAATAGTTTATAATTTGGGCAAAGAGAGAATAGTTATTAGTAGTTAAAAATTCTTTATTTAAATCATAATATGACAAAATTCCTCTTAATCATTCTCTCGAGCTTTTGTTTTACGCTGCATCAGTGTGAGGCTTCGACAGTTGTGAAGGAAATATTTCAAAATATTATCTTCTTTCGTCTTTTCTCGTTGAAAAATAAACCTAATACAGTCATTCATTTTATTTAGATAGAAATTTGATTCACGAATTATATACGAGTATAGTAAATTCGACGAAAATGGTCTTCTTTCTCGATTCATTCATATGAACGCCAACTGAACATAAATTAGTATCGAAATGTAGAACGAAATTTCATATTAATTTACTTGATATAAATTAAATAATTTAAAAAAAAAATACTGGTGACCATAACTGGCTTTTTTATCATAGTTATTTAAGTAATTTCGTATTTACTATATGTAGTATTTTGAAAAATATTATTCAATAAATGACTTTTAAATAATTCTAGATATTGCGATATGTGTAAGTATTAAATAATGTATTTCCATGTTTTTGTTGAGAAACACATTTATCTCAATGAATAGAAGATTCCACAATGTCGATTGCCTTTAAAGTATAAATAATAAAAATGACATGTGTCATAGTATAAAAAAGTGTTTCGACAAAAAAATGTAATAAATCTATTTCAGAAAAATGCGAAAGCCAGTTTTAACAAACTTTTATGATCATCAACTAATATAAACTGCTATGATTTCTTATTAGGAAATGCGACATGTCTCCCTATCTTATCGCACGGCGTACGGTTCGTTTTGCAGGCATGCCATAACTTTCGATAGAGAATAATATTTTGACTTACCCGAGCGGAAAAAGTTAGCCCTGAATTCTTTACGAGCAATCCGTCTAGCAATTTTTGGCAACTCGCCGCTCGAAAGTTTACGCCCTTGTTTTGATATCGGGAATATGATCGCAAGGAAAATGTTTTGCAGAATGTGCACGCGGAAGTTAAAACTACAAAAATGAGGAAAATAATAAAAAAAGACTATTTTAAATGCCATTCATTTATATATAAAATATGTAGTAACGCGTTTGATGCGAAAGACAACTAAAAAAAACCATCCACTATACCATATTTTACACTACACCTGAATATAATAAAAATAAATCTAATATCGACACCGTAAATTGTGTTTTGATATCGGCCACAATTTTTTTGATGCGGAATAAGTTCACTTTGGAAATACACCCCTCATATAATATAGGTACTATATATATAAGAGATGAGAGTCGTCATAATTATTCCAAGTATACACATGAAAAAAACACGAGAAACCATTAACATTCACAACTAGGCACTATAGGAGATGGAAATATAAGTAGGTGAAAAATGCTATTAATCTAAATATATTAAAACATATTATTTATTCAAACCTAGCTATATATTTCGCTACGTAATAGGTGATAATTATCTATGGCCGGTGACATCTTTTTTATTTTCTTGTTTATGTTAAATTTACTTTAAACGTTCCCCGAAGTATATTTAGAATGAATTTTAAACATTTTTTAAATTCCAGCTTCTCAAATTGACACAATCAATATTTATTTGCTCGTACGTAAAAATAATGTATGATTATATTGAATATACCATTATAAGATCCAACCATCAATATTTTTTAAATATATTATAAACAATGACTTATTATCGAGCAAACATTTAAATGTTGATAATAATAGTCCCTAAAATAATATAGTATAAATTACCATATAATACATTTCATTTATACAACAGGTCCCGACAAATGAGAAATAAATAATTTACCACAATTTAAGTAACATTTAAAAAAAATGACTAGCCGTTCATCGTAATCTAAAAATCTTAAGCAGAAAGAGGTACGCGGATTGAGTACAAAGCAATTTGGTGTAACACGCTATTCAATAAATAACAACCTACTGAATTATTATTTTTGAAAGAGTTAACGAATATATTATTATATTTAAGTACTACATCATTTTGTGTAACAGTATTATTTACAAAGAATTTAATGCTTTTGTATATTGAATGAAAATAATAATTAATTGTCTTTTTCACTTTCAATTTTTTCACTTTGTATGATATTATCATGTAAATATTTTAGTAGAATTATTGTTATTAATAAAATAAATAAAACTATTTATAAATTTAGTTAAATAAAGTGAAAAAGTTTCAAATTAATCTAACGCAGATAATACATGTAGAATAGAAAACAGTTTATAGAGAATTTTAATTAACTGAGGTGCATTTTTGTGAGAGCCCATCTTTTGCGTTTTGCAGCGATGAATTTTCAAAATTCAAGTCGAAAATTATTTCAGAAACTTCCAAGTGCAAAATTCGTTTTTCTCGATTGCTCAAAAGAAATTGAGAAAAATGCCAATGTATAATGTTTACAAAGAGAGATGAGCGATTCTAAATTCGTGAAATTTATAAAACACGTTTATCTTATTTGATGTAGACAACGCGTGCGATTTTATTATAAATTTTTTCCACCAATAGATAAAATTTGTGTTAATAAAATATATTGAAAATTTTTTTATTCCAATTTCTTATAAATAATTGTATTTTATGAATTTATATAATGAAATAAATTATTTTTATAGAACGAAAATATTTTTTTTTATTCACATAAATCCTGTGTTATGACAACTAAAGCATGTTACTGATGTTCACATAAACGTAAACATAAAAATGTGTAGAATATTTGTATAATTTACGTTCAATAAGTCTATCTTTTTAAAAATACATTTAATGATGAAAAAATGTTTGTAAATTTATTATTTAATATAATTTCTAAGACAACCTACAACAGTTAACAATTATTAATTGCTAAAACTAATATGTACTACGTTTGGATCTTACGTGGTCAAAAAATGCTATCTGTCTTTATAGCTTCTTCATTGCCTGTTTTGTTATTATGTTGTGGCTTGTTATCTTTATACAAATACACCTGGTATCACCCAAATCAATGGCTTACTGTGTATCGTTTTAAACAGATATACACATATAAGACTAGTGTACGTCATTATGTACTCATTATAAGAACCATTTTGCCATCCATGCATTTAAAAAAAGGCAATTTGAAATACGTTTATAACTTTGTAAATATGTTGATAATTAAATTAAATTTCATTTTCACTTCACTTCTTACTGCTAAAAAATAACGTAGTATTTATTCTGTAATATCTAAATAAATGTCTCATAAGAAATATTGAAAACTCAAGATTTCGTACATCCTCTTTATTTGATAACACGGTATATTTATAAAATATATGTAAGCTAGTAACTTCCTATAATGATGTAAAAGAACACATATATGAGTAAAAAGCTGTGCTCAGATTTGGCGTTTGAGCAACGATTTATGTGAAACTATTTCATCGAAAATAGTCACAGAAATAAAAATTGGGCGTTTTATACAATATATAATAAAATAAAAATAACAAAATATTATTCTACGTAACCGCATCAAGTATTGCGGATCAATCTATAAATAGTGAAATTATTTTTATTATTCGATGACTCTTACAAATAAGATAATGTGTTAAAGCTAAGTTTTAGTAAAAAAAATTAAAAACAGTAACTCTGTTTAACAGTGTTCGCGAAAGGGTCTAGACGGTTTACAAATAAAATATTGTCACGGAGCTAGAATTCAGATATGATTATTAGTTTTAAGATCAGTGAACTGTAATAATAGTATTTCAAAATAAAATTGTGTATTAAATCAAAATACCAATTATTTTATGGTCGTTAAATTAACTGCGACAATTAAAAAAGAAGAATTTAGAAATGAGAAATGAGAAATGGAAAAAAAACTCGGAAATACTAAACAAGCAATACCTACCTACTCGTCCAATAAATCATAATAAACGGAAAACCTTTACTCGTATGAAACGCAGTACTCTTTGTCAATGATATAAAGGTGGCTCTGAGGAACCGAAGAAAAACAAAAGTCATCCAATAAGATATTTATTTTCCTGCCAGAAATATAATAAATAGATAGATGTTACACATATATGGACTAAATACATATTTAAGTACTCGTATAGTGTGTTATGTGTATGTATTTGTGTGTGTTTAGTATGAATATTGTAAAGTGGAATTCGAATACTAGACCCATACTACTAAAATTTCAATATTTTACAACTATATTTATATAAATGGCCCATGTTTAGCAAAAACCATAAAAAATATATTTAAAAAAATGTTAAACTTATAAATAGTGACATATTGACATTTTTATCCGTATAATAAAATTCAAGTAACATATGATAATTGGTATTTTTTTAATTTTATATGTATAAAATAATAGTTTTCGTTTGAGAATAACGCGGTGAATATTTATTTAAATAACTTAAATTGGTTTTTCAAGTGAACGTTATAATTATTAAAGGCTCGCTCCAACGACGAGGCGAAGATTATTTTTTCCAAAGGCACGACAGAAAAACTTTTGTTTTAATAAATTATTTTCATTGTTGAAGTTTCATAAGTCAGTTTACCGTTTTCATCTTAACAAAATAATATTATTTTTCTGTTTAAAAAGTAAAAACTGTGTTGATCGAAAGAATGAATTGAAAAGTTTGATCAGAAATCTCTAACGCTTTATATTATTTTTCATATTTTGAATACTGCAGTATCACTCGTTATTTATTTTTTATTTTGAAAATCAGAAATTTAATTTAAAAAAACTGTGGTCTCGGTGTGTCCTCATGAATGCGCTGAAAAATAAAGAGAAATTAGAAATAAGCTTTCGATGTCTAGTGTGAATGATTCCTTTTTTACACGTACTATTACAATGAAGTTTATATGCTATTTATTGTAAACGAGGTCAGATTCTTTAGCCCTTTTGTTTGCGTAATATAAATATTATAATTTGTACTGAAAGTTATGGGTCACTTAATTAAGCCAAAATTGTAGTGAACTCTGATTCACCCGGGAGAGTAGGCGATATCAAACTTCATATTCATTGGTTAATATAAATCGTAACCCACAGTTGATGACCGACAATTTAAGAAGATGTATTTTGTATCATTTTTAATTATGTGATAGAAAAAATGTATTTATTAAATTGAATATATAATATATATTTATGGATATCATGTGTAATAATGGAAATCATACAATGATACAATTGTAATAACCGTTTACAAAAAAAAAAATCATACCAACAGAAGATTTAAATTATAATCATTAAAACATAACATTAATGGCAAAATATGTATAAAAATTTAACCATTCATTAAAATAAACTAGCGTGTATATCTTTAAGTAAATTTTTAGAGCATGTGAAAATATTTTCAAATATATTATGTTTCTCTACGCAAAAGGCATTATGGTATCTAAATATAGCAATATAGCAAAGTAAAATAAAATGATCCTTCGAGATTTTTTTTCTTGCTTAGTAAGTTGATGCAGGATTAAAATTTCAAATATTATTATTAAAAAGTATGTGAAAGTATTCTAATGGGTTTTGAAACTTCGTAGAAGTTTAATGGTGATATTTTTGAAGAATTTAAACTTTTAATCAAGTAACTAGAGAATTTGGCCTAAATTTTTCGTTTGGAATTAGTTTTGTGACAGAATATTAATTCTTACGTATTTGTATTCCAATTATTTATTTTTTAAATACGTATAAAACTTCTAAAATCGTTGTCGTAACTCTACGCTATATAAATAAATATAAACAAATGTAAATAAAATTGTGCGCTTCTAATTTTATTTACAATTAGTCAATTTGAAAAAAATAATAAGTGTATATTTGTGTCTCCTGAAGTGGTTCTGAACACTGCGAAATTTTAATCATGATGACGTCAAATCAACATCCCAGTTGAATCCGGCGCGTGTTGAGCGTTTTCCCGCCATTTTATGATTATATTGTTATTTTTCGGCGACGACGTTTTATTTTGTTTATTCTTTTTTTAACGGGGACATTCCGCAAAAAAGACAAAAGAATTCAAAGAGAAATAAGCGGAACACACAGAAGGGAAATGTTGATGTTCGTTGACTCGTTTAGTTTACGTGATTCATGGTATTTAAATTTTTCTATTTAATTTCGGTGCACGCTAGCGTCCGTGGAACCTTTATTATCTTTTTGTAGACTTTTCAAACCTCATAATTATTACGTTTTGTGGTGTTGTTATATTTTAATATAATCAGTTTGCTACTATTTTAGTTAAAATTAACTCAACTTGCTTACATATATTACTAATGCTTAAGTAGGGGTCGGATGTACACGCAAAAAGGAAACCAAACAAAAATATAAACATAAAATTTAAAGTAAAATATCCTTCTATATTCCTATTGAGTAAGTTAATTAAGACACACTGTAAATTCAAGAAATAACTACTGAGATTAAATATAAATTATTAATTAAAATTCACGTGAATTTCAAAAATAAAGAACACTTTATTACATACTAGCTAGCTAGCCATCAAAACTTCTACGGCAGTTGCATAGTTGTGTAGTTCAGATTAAACCATTACCAAATATCAATCCTTGTAAGCAAATATATAACCTCGTAAATCTAATAAAATGCTTAAGAAATTCATAAACAAATGATTAAATTTGTAATGAATACGTTTTTAGCAAGGCTGTGGAGTCGGAAAAAATCGACTAACTCCGACGCTCTTTTTATTTTCTTTAATGATTAACATTACAGCATGTGTTAAATGTCAATGAATGTATATGATCCATAATTCTTCGACTAAATTATGTTGGTCAGTTTCTCGGAAGCAGCATTATTTATATATCGCTTACGTATCTGATGCTTGTTTTTTCTTATTATGTCTTCAGTCATAGTTTGTTGGTTGCGTTTAGGTGTTCTATCGTGAAATAATATTATATGACTTTTGTGACTAATATTATAGAAGTAGCTAATTATAAAATATGTTAAAAATGGAGTTGGATTTGAAATCGGAGTCGGACTCAGAGTCAGAGAATAGAATAAAGTCGGAGTCGGAGTCGGTAAGTTTTGAACCGACTCCACGCCCTGGTTTTTAGGCAAAGTTATTTAGGCAATTTTATTGTGTGTTAGATAAAAAAAATATATTTTAAATGATTTTTTCGAAACCATTTCCCGTTTTATATGTAAAAAAAAACACATTTTTATTATGTTTTTATTATAAATCTATGCTGATCTGGTGGTTTAATAATGAAATTCGCAATATAATTATCATTGTATCCAACGTTATTTTGTTTTCAAATGATATTTTTTTCATTATTGAATAATAATGATGTAATAAAATTGATATTTGTTTCTCATCAACAATATTATAGCTTGATCAATGGATTCTATTATACTAAGTTAACTAGCGTGGGTCGAATGAAAAATATGTTGTATTTAATTTATTTATGCATGCATATTATAATACCTAAACACAAATTTTGGAACATGAGATATCCTATTTCCAATAGTAAATAAAACATGGTACTGCTCAAAACCAAACCAATTTAATGTTAAAGATTATATCAAATTTCTGATGTGGGTATAAAACAATTAATTATTTGCTTGTCGCGTTCAAATAGTTAAAATTTAAGCCAAGAAAATAATATTGTCGCTTATAAATGCGTTCTATAGTGTACAAAGAATTAGAACGGAGTAAAAAAATTAAATTTAAATGTGTAAAAAACTTTTTCAAACAAACAAAAGGCAATATGTACAAAATAAAATGTACAAAACCGTGTTTGCATTGCGGCAAATTTTAAAAACTTTGTAAATAGTGTAGCTATTTAGAGTGCCGTAAAACGGTAAATGTCAGGCGTAGCACAAAACTTAATTAAAGTAATTGTATTAAAAACGATACATTGTGACAGATATTGTTAAGCAAATTTAATTTATAATAATAGACACATTATTCGGTTGGTAAAAAATAATTGGTACATTGAAATTACAGTCGCAAAATTGTACCTAAAAAGAATTAAGTGTAATCTAAAAAGCTTATTGGATGACGAAGTGACTGATAAGGAAGATTGGCAATAGTACGTAAAAAGTTATCGAATGCATTCGGTCTGTATTTTTTTCTGAAAAATAAATTTGAATAGCTTGAATTATAGCTGATTACGTATGAAATTTCAGGAATTCATTTAACCATGTTGTTGTCATATGATCCATATTCTACAGTAATTAAACCACAAATTCATCGAAAATAATTTGAACATGATTCAAACATATTCAATTAAGTTTATATTTATTGCAGGTGGTATGAACTTGTTAAAAAATAAAGTATTTGGTTTATTTTTGACGTACAATTTTACCAGATAAAGTTATTTGTTATTATTTATTATTTATATTCTTCAAACTATAATAATATCGATACAACAAAATATTATATCAATTATATAAATATTGGTATTATAATGTGACTCAAAATAAAAATACGGGCAAGAAATTACTTATAATTGAACACAATTGAAATTAATATTTAATGATATGTACAATCCAAATCTATTTTACCACTCAATTTTGGGAGCGTAGTGGTATGACTATACGCAAAATGAGGTGATAAGAAAACAAACCATACAACCTTTCATCACACTCAAAGTGAAGATGAGGCTTTGGACTTGGCTTGGTCATGCGCTGAGAATGCGTGAATCGCATCTCAACCGGGCATACCTATTCTTCAAACCAACCGGAATCCATCGTCCCGAGAGGCTGCTGAGCACTATATACAGGTGTATTCGGCAAAGTTGCGTGACTCTGGCATGACATGGAAGAATGTAAGAAAACTGGCCAGTGACAGGGATTCGTAGAAGCTGCATGTGGTGTCCATATGGAGGCGTGACATAGCTAAAAAATAAAAAGTATTTCTCCATGTATTATGAACATTTTTTTGGAATGTTAATAAATGTATTTATATGGATAAATATATTTATTTATACACAAATAGATCATTTTAGGCCATCTGAAAAAAAGAGTACAATTTTAAGCCTCGGCGTTTAATAAAACGTTTAAAATAATGTTCGTTTCATTATTTTTAATTTA
Organism: Rhyacophila sp. 25_7; assembly: GCA_036584705.1. NCBI lineage: Eukaryota > Metazoa > Arthropoda > Insecta > Trichoptera > Rhyacophilidae > Rhyacophila > Rhyacophila sp. 25_7. The sequence goes on along the minus strand of JAPMAE010000571.1, from coordinate 231 downwards.
TTTAGTCGCGGTGCTGTCACGAATGTGGTTTTTGCAGATAAAAAAATAATTCGTTGTTTAATATATTATTGAGTTATATAATATACTATTTGCTAACTAAAAATATCGGGATCATCCTGAGGAATAAGTGAATCCATAAGAAGACTGGCGGCTTCTTCTACTGTAGTAGTAAAACTGCCCCCTGGATACCGTACCGTTGATAGAATTTCACCAGGTCGAAGACCTAGCTTC
>JAPMAE010000570.1:11762-25031 GCA_036584705.1 Rhyacophila sp. 25_7 | reverse complement strand
CGTATTATACAAACAGATAAACATACACACAGATTTTAGATTTTATATATATAGACAAGGTGATAAAATTACCTTTACACATCTAAAATTAATGACAACTACTTATAAACCTAGCATGAGATAAATTATCACTTAATAAATAATAGAAATTTTTTCATCAAACGAAATATTTCTGTAAATACTAACTATAATAATTTGATAGTATTCTTTTGATGTTTTGTATATTTTATTGCTATTTTATGAAGTACGTTTAGTTGTTCTGATTGCATATCGACCTTTTTTAGGTAAAAGGGAGTAACCCTCACAGAAGAAATTTTACAGGTGGTACAAAAAACGTGCTTTAATGATTTTTAGTCAAAGTCATATTAACAAAAACTTGAAGTGCTTGATGATCAATAAATTCGTGTTTTATTTTATAAGAAGGTTTTTAAAGAAAAATCATTTAAATTGACATTTAATGCTTTTTTTCCATAGAAACTTAGTCTTAAGTCGTTCTTTTTCAAAATCTAAATCTGAATTTTGATAATAATTCAGTATTTTTGGTTTAGTTCCTTTTGACAGAACGTGTATTTAGTTGTATACATTGTGATTCTCTAATAAAAGTACTTTTCAAAAAACTGAGGGTTACGCTTTTTTACCTAAACACGCTCCATATATAACTTCTCAATATACAACTTATTTTAAAATAAGTCAATTCGATATATATAACACGCCATTTCTATTTACAATTTAATCATTACCTACTTGCAGAAGAGATGCACCATATCTGCTATAAGCAATAATTCCTAATATTTTTCGGATAAATAAGTTATTATAGACATCTTTATTTTGTATCACTTTAAATATTACTAAATTTGCAATATTTCAGAAACAATGCATGCGTTGTAAATGTTTTTCGTCTTCTAATTTTAATTATTATTAGGTTTTAATACAGAAACTATTCATTGACAACAAAAATAATAATGCACACATATATTCATGAATAAAATTAATTTACTTTCGTTTGTTGATATTTTTATTTTTATAATTTATTTTTAATATGTCGTTCAACAAACAGTAGTATGTTGTAACCCACAAATTACAAATTTTACATGAGATAAAAAAAAATGTCTAGATATGATGTGTGATGAAATTATGAATAGTTTTTTTTTGTATTATGAATATGTTTGTAATATGTTTTTAAACAAAAATTTCAAAATTTTGTGATTTGAATTAAATATCTGATTCGAATCAACAAAAATATTATTTTGACCAATGTGGTAGGTATTGCCATTTGTCGAACTATATGATTATTAAATCGTGTAAATTGATAACAGTACAATATTTAAAACTGTTTGTGATTTAATCAACACATTTTTATTTTCTCCAGACTGTTCGAATAGATATAAGCACACAATATGTCGTAAAACTCCAACTGTGTGCTTAATCTGTTGTTATTTAAGCCATTACAAAACAAAAATGTAAAATGTCGCTATCCATCGCCATTCGTGACAATGCCAAGACATCAAAATCTCAATTCAAACAAACATTAAAGTCAGATACTAATAAAAAGTATTATTTTGCTTCTCAGTCGTTAGTACAAAAACTGAGTAAACAATGCAATTATTATCATTCCTGACTACATACATATTTTATCAGTCTTTTACTGGAAAAATATTTCTTTGTGGAGCAAAAAGTCAATATTCATACTCGGCATGAAATTTTTAGACCAAGAAAATTCAAAACATATTATTTTTCCTTGAAAATTTCGAAAGCTTCATGGAATGCCTATTGTTTGATGTCCATTGAGATAGTGATCAATGAAATAAAGTAAAAAATTATTGCATTACATATAATTAGACATATTATATATTCAGATATTGAGTAGCAGCAGTTGTGGGAAGCCGCTGGACTAACACCGTACAAAACAATCTTTCTATATTGGCGTAATTTATATTCAATTATTCCAACAGCAAAGCTGCATGGTGCAGTATTACTATACACCAGAGATGGCCAGAACGTCGATCGAGAAAGTATATTTGGTCGATCGCGGACCTATAATCTACTATTTTTTGTTCAAAAAAGTCTAAACTACTAAATGTTCCAGCTCTTAAAATCCGCTAGTTCCAATCTTTTCTCTCACTTCACCTATCTCACTCGCAGTCTCCTTGGATGCACGTTTAGTAATTTTTAATCGTTTAATTATTTTTAAGAGTGAAACATAACTATAGTACGATCGTTAATTGGATTTTTTTGTATCATTATTTTTGATATCTATAAAATATCTGTTTTTAAAATACATATTTGAATTATAAAAAATGATTTTTTATTGTTCTCGCATGATATAATTAATTACAAGCGATATCAGTCTATCGCCACCAATAATTTTCAACTAGTCATCCCTATATATAAAAGTGTGGCCTGCTATCAACCGCAGTTATTCATAAAGGTCATAGATTTACTACTTCATAGCTACTTATCGATGGCATGAAGAACACTGTGCATCATTGTGCTAAATACTCAGTCATTTGGGCCGCCCATGCCTGAAAGTAATGAGTTCAATTAGGAACTATGTGATATCGTATCTAAAAAATAGCCCCAAATACATGTTAAATATTTATATACCGACGAGATAATGCAAATAAGAACTATATACTGAAGTTTTCAAATGCGTTCAATTCAACTCAACGGCGTAATAGATCATTGAAATATATTGAAAATGCTTAAATCTTTATTCACAAATTGAGATCAATGACTTGGCCATGTTTATTAGAGACAGTTTTTACTAGTACAGAACCAATGAATTCTAAAACGTAAGGATGTAATAACCATAACTCAGATATAATATAACTTTTTTTTGGTCTGCTGAATTTTCTCGTTTTATACTTGAAGGATGTATAGAGCCCAAAATTCTTTTTTTTTGCTTTTTAAATATAATACTATTGAATGATCTTTTTTATACTGTTCAATTCAGATTTTTCTTAAAAATCATTTTCATCAAAAACAAATTAATCGAAATATATATTTAATTGAACACCAATATCACCAGTTTAATTTTGTATTTTTGTACGTTAAGTTATTTATTTATATTATATCAACTGGTGACGTACATTTATTGCCAACAAAATACTCTACAAGATTATTTTCCTAGATTTAACTTAGATTTGCCAACGATTTCTTGAGTATGATAAACGACTGAACGTTTTATAAAAGGCGATTAAGAATGTATGACATATAATTTATAACGTGTTGGTTATAATAGAGGGTGACAGTTAAATTCGGGTTAGAGTGACCTAGCTCATGTTGTGATAAAAAATATATGTCTACACAAACGCTTTGTTTAACACTGCAAGTTTTAGGATTTAGTAAAACATCTTTACTAAGTTTTGATCTAAAAATATATATATTCATATAACGAAAGCTTTTTTAAAATTATTTTCAGTAAAATTAAAGTACGCAATCAATTACAAAAATTCTCTTACATTTTAAACCTTTTTTTAAACATGAATAATGAAAATGTTCATTTTCTGCCGGCTTTGATGTGAAATCTCGTTACATTTGAATTATTGTCTAGCTCTCTCTCTGAAGAAAATATTTTTTGATCCCTTTTAACTAAGCTGGTTGTGACTTACGTCTAAAAGAATGACTTTTTCAATAGAAAATTTGGTTTCATAGCTTAAGAAGACAGTTTTTGAAACGAACTTTTGAAAACCAATATATCTTACAACAAACGTTTTTTCATTTCGTTTAAAGCCATCAATAATCACGATGTATAGAATTTGCATATAAACTTACATCTGAAAAATTAATCAAATATCATTTTAATTTTACGCAAATTTAATAAACGATACATACTATATCAATAAAAGAAATACATTCGTGTTGACATATTTTTTTTATCCGTTCCGAAATAAATATAATACGAGAGCTTCATAGTTTTAAGTTTCTTGTTAGTATTTTACCACTTAAATATATTAATTATATGTACGAATATTTGGTCCACGTAGATTTGATTTAATTAAAAATCATTGATTATCTAGTGAATACATACATTCACTTTGAACCAATGTAATAATAAGTGAAATATACTAAAAAAATCAAACAATAGAATAGTTTAATTTAGAAGTGGGAAACTTGTAGCCTGTGAGGTCTTTAAATACAGACTTTTGACTGAATCGATCTTATTAAAAAGGAATCATATCAGTTCATATTATAAACTTGTAAGCTGTAATCAGATATCTTAATAATTTCCATCATAAATAACACACAGCTCAATCATTAAACAATTATTTATTTTTTTAATTAAAAAATAGTTTTCTTAAATTTAAGCAGTAATACAAAAATACTGTTATGTACGTGTAATTGAAAATTCCTGGTATGACCATATCTGATTGCAAATAAATGAATGCGACATTCTAACGTGAAATTTTTTTCTAACCTAAAATATTATGACGAATTAATTCTAATATACTGACTTCAACTCATAAAGTATAAAACCTATTAAATTTAATTTTAATATATTTCATAATTTATATATAAATAATACGTTATCTCATTATTTATAATTTTTCAATATTCTACAAATCACTTTTATCACAAACCATCAAAATGATTTAGAACAACATTACAAAAGTAAGTTATATGTAAATTTACAGTAATTCCATGGAAAAACATCTTGAATTTTCAAATTAAACTCGTGGGATAGATAAGCAGCTGTATATACAAAAAATCCCATTAAAAAAACAATCTGAAATTCCTTCAGTCTCTTCTCCAAACAAAGCGTATCCTTTAAAGATATCAAATGGGTCTTGATTATGTCAATTGTAGGAAATTCCCTTGGCGACAAGGAAGTATACATTACGACAAACCTTTTCCAATTAATTAGGAAGAATCACATTAGGGATTTATGGTAATATGTTTACATAGCACGTGGAATTTCGATGTGGCAAACTCTGCGAAATTACAATGTGTAGAAAATCTTTTTTTTTAAATAATATATTATAATTATAAATAATAAATATTTCGTATGATAATATTAAATATATTGCATGCACGATTATAATATTTGAGGTTTTAATTGCGTGAGCTTTACACCTATACATATTATTTTAACCTAAATTATTCAATAAATCAAATTTAAAATAACTATTTTAATACTAAAATAAAGCTTTGATAAGTTACTAGTGGCCGTTTTAAGCATTTACAATCACAGAAAAAAATATTAAATAAATATAAATCGATAAAAAATTGTAAACTATAAATTCTAATTCAACCGTCAATAGAATTGTTTTTCACATATGCATATATTGTCACCTTCGTATGCGAGTGGATAGCGCATCCAACTCGCAAACTTAGAGTCACAGGTTTAAAGCCTATGCTGGTTGCAAAATATTTCAAATATTTATTCACTTGTATTGTAGCCAGGACATGAATCCAAAACGATTTAACTAATAATTGACAATTATTACTCATAAAAATAAAACTTTCAAAACAATCTTCACATTGTGCAGATCCATCTGCTTTGTTTTGGAGCGGATATGGTAAATTAGATCATTGGGATATCATATATATAATATGAAATCCCAATGAGGGCGCCGAATTTAAATTTTAGCAACAATTTTAATTTAATGACTGCGTAAATAAATAAGCAAAATTGTTGAGTTTAAATTGCAAAGAACCCAATACATCCACTACGCGTGTTATACTGTTCGGTGCAATTTTTGGGCTGGTGAAGGGGTTGAGGCGTACTTATTTAAAAATAAAACTAAAAAACTGGTTAGAGTGAATGGTCAACTTTACAAATGTTTTTTGGCCAGAATTGATTGATTTGGATCTTGAAAACATGTCATTGAAACGATTGAGTTTTTGATATAATAATTTCCAGATTTAACTTCACTAAAAGAGTAAAAATTAGACAGCAGCGCCTTTGTCTGTATATTTTTTCTATATATAATTACGACATATGTACTTTACAAACAATTTTCAAAAAATATAACATTCAGAATAAGGGATTGTCCATAAACTACGTAACGTTCTTGAAGGGGTGGTAGGGGTGACCACGAACGTCTACATGACGTTACAAGAAAGGAGGGTAGGTTAATTTCTATTGTTTCGTAATACTTTTATGAGCTTATTGTAAATTTTATTCTTATTTAATGTGGAAAGTTACGTAACCTTATAGAAGAGGGAAGGTGGTTAAGTTCTACATGGTGTTTCATGGAGGATGGGGAAAAAACGCTACGTGATTTATGAATTGAAAAATTAAATCCATTGCTCTTTTTGTGACATATATACAATATAAAATAATTCTCACAGAACCTGTGTTGATGTTTTTATACAACGGTTTTATTTTAAGATAAATATATTTAAATTTAATTTAAGTAAATACATTTTGTAAAAACAATCTTTTATTTACTGCATCATCATAAAATCTGCCTTATACCATACCTTAAAATATTGATTAGTTGGATATATCGTAACAAACAAAAAATTTGACTTTTTAAATAAATAGCATACTTGGGTATAAGTATAAAATATCCTAATTATTATTACTTTAAAAGGTCTTTATTAATTAATATGACTAAAACTGTACTAATAGACAAGAAGAGATTTGAAAGGTCCCACCGCATACCCGACACTACTCGCAACCGCAAATATGCGTAGCCACCTAGAAACCCCGCAATATATATAATGGAAAATGTGATGTAACAGTTTATCACAATATACATAAAGAGCGCAAAGGTTTTATAGACTATTATAATATACTAATTATACTTAATTTCGTTAATAACTTTTTTGTACGTATCGTATAAATTTTTGTCAATATAGAATCCAATACGGTTTCTGACGATTCTTTCGGTACAAAACATTAAAATGTATTTTTGTTAAAAAAATCTTAAAATTTAATTAAAACGCTGTAAATGCTCAGTATTTGGAATATGAAATAGTGTATGATTACCTATTGCATAAAAGTTACAACATTACTGTTGTTGAAGTGCGTTCTAATATTTATTAAACAAGTAACGGTTATTTTTAAAAGTTTCCATTTATTGTAATATTCGTATAGCAAGCTTAATTCCTGACGTAACATATATAAAATGTAGAGATAAAATGGTCGTCCATAATCCACGTAACGTTATTACGTTTTTTAATCCCTCCCCCGCCTTCTCTGTTCTCAAGTTGCGTAACTTTCCACATTAAATTGAATGATATTTTGATAACAATGGAAAAAAATATGTTTTATTTAAATCATTTTTTAACATTAATATTATATTTAATAATACAAAATAGTCTACCAATTACACATAATCCTTAAAAGAGAAGTGGTATATAACAATAAAAAATAAACTACCTTCCCACCTATAATACCATGTAGACATTGGTGGTCATCCCACTCTCTAGCTCAAGAACGTAACGTGATATATTGTGAGCCTCTTTTGAACATTAAATATTTCCGCTATATACCCGCTTAACACGTGATCATAATTATGAGCGACCACTTTCCTAATACCACACGAATAAAATTATTTACTTGATGTTACATCTTGTCTATACGTGATCTATATGCTTGTCTATACGTGATATAGAATGCTTAAATCAAGCACTGTTGAAAATAAGGAGTTTAAAAATATCTTTGCTGTTTTTCTTATCATTCTTATTGGCGTGAAGTGAACTGTATACACTATGTGCTTTCAACTCACTCAGTCAAACTGCCCAAAGTGACAGACGAAGAGCTAGGTCCGGAGAAATAGACAAACCACAATCAGCACTGACCCCACAAGTACATACAACCGTATCATCATAAAATGCACACACATATCGTCGATATACTGGCAAAAGGCGTTATGTTAAAAAATTACAGTTTTACATAATACTGTAGTTTGGTAGATTTTTGCACGTTCTACCGTCCGGCAAAACAAACTTAGCCATATTCCTTGAATCTTTTTTCTAATATTAAAATTTCACTACCTATCAAATCGATATTGAATAATTTATAACTGGCAAAACACACCCAATCGACCAAGGATTATTTGTCTGATCAAATTAAGTGTTCTTATTATATATATATATATATATTCTAATTTTGTAAAAAATACGTCAACAAATATATGTAAACGACTCAAACTTTAAAAATCAATTTTCTTAAAACAGTCTTTATTTACTTAATCCCTTCTGCCAGTATAACGACGATATGTATATCAATACTTTCATTTAATTTCGACCATGTTTTGGCAAAAGAGGTTGACATTCATAGAACAAATTTTACAGCAGTCACAAAAAACGTTTTTTAATGATTCTTGGTCAGTCACATTAACACAAACTTGAAGTGCATGATAATCAATAAATTGGTGTTATATTTTTCCGGTCTGATAATTTAAAAAGTTATTAAAGGAAAATCATTAAAATTTAGGGTTAATACTTTTTACCTTTCCACACAAACTTAATAGGTCGGTCCTTTTTTTCAAAAACCAAAGTTGAATTTCAATAATAATTTTCTAGCAGTTTTCGCCTCAATTCACTAAAACTTAAGCTCTTTTATTTAAGCAGGGTCGATTTGTTGTTATGTATATTTAACAGCCACTAAATAAAAACAATATTATATATTATATTTCAAAGAAAATTTAAAAAGATGATATTTAATCGTGATTAAGAATAATATAATACCATATTATTGTTTATGGATTCTTTTATGAGTATTTATTGTTCTCATAAATATATAAAATAAACTATAAACTTCTAAGCACGGAACTACTAACTATGTATTAATAGGAAAAATAAACCTAGTAGCTCACTATAAAATGAAAAAATACTCCGATTTTATGTGATTATGCATATTAAATATATAACGATCACGTGAGTTACCGAAATGAAAAATATCTTTAAAAGTTTTTCACTTGCAAGGGAAAGAAAACTTCGTGATTCATTCTTTTTTTCTGTCAAAATGAAAATAGATCGAAGATATATATGCTCATTTTAAGTTTCAAGTTATATATTTAAAATGATTTTAATATTTTACAGGTAATGGACTCATTTCATGCTGAATGACGCCTATAGGCATTCTGTATATATTCTTTACTAATTAGAGCGGTATATGATAGAATAAGGATCGGTGAATAATTACAAATTTGCTTGTTGCATACATACTTATATGATTATAAGAGGATCAATTTTAATTTGTCACCATCGTAAGTGAGTGCGTAACGCATCCGACTGACAAGCCGACGGTCGCGGATTCGAATCCAGTAGCTGACAAAAAATACACTGGTTTATTTATGTGTATTTGAAACCAGGACGTTATTATTACGCGTAAAAAATTCAAGACAGTCTTCACATTGTGTGACAATTCATATGCTCCGTGTAGGAGTAGATAAAGTTAAAATACTAATACTATTTTACTATAGAAAACTGAATATTTGTCAATAAAGTCAAGATTCAACATTATACTGTTGTAATATATTTTTTTAAATTTAAATTCCAAGAAAACATTTTTAAGCCCTAATCCAGATGCTAAGTCATTTATTTATGCAGTGACTTAACCTAGTCTCGGTCGTAGGTGTATTTGGAATTGAAGAAATGGAGGTGAAGGTTTTTAATCCATTTCATTTTTAAACTTGGCTTTATAAAATTCTTCAGACAAAAGTTATTTATAATCAATTTTCTGTGTTATCATTTTATTGTCAATGATGATAGTCTTTAGAGAGGTTTTATATAATGGTGTAAAATTTCTAATTAACCAATTATATTTCATTCAAAAAAATCACAATATTAAGAATATCTATATCTAGGAAGGTCATTGATGAATTGATTAAATAAACTGTAAAAATAAAGTTGGAAGTATGACATAAATACTCGAATATAAATTTGGCCAATAATTGAATCCGGTCTTGTTGTCTGAATTAATTATAAACTAAAACTCTATTTCTATATATGTCATAAAAAATATTTTGCCACTTGAGAATCAATTGTATGCAAATCCAAAACATGAATTGTTGTTTTATTTTATGAATTATGGTTCTTGCATCTTTATACATTTTCAAACATTTCGAATTTTAGTAGTAAGACTTTTATCTCTCTATCACTGATAAACATAGAGATATTTGACGGATACAGAGATATTATGAGAACAATTTTTTATTACTTAAAAATTATCCATTATTTAAAAATATCATGTATTGTATACATCATATTTAAGTAAAATTATTTTACTGTGTGCTATTTTCAAACGTTTTAATCACGTATCAATGAAAGCATTATACTGAGTATAAGATTTCATTCATCAAGGAATAAAGCATGTATGACATAAGTAAAGCTTTTAGCTTTTATGTGATATTCAAGAGCGATCGCCAATAATATGTGAGACCTTCCGATATTACTGACCGTCGAGTGCAATGTTGCCAAATCTAAGATAATTCTAAAATATTTTTTATTGTTTAACATTTAACTTTTCATTAAATAATATCAAATTTACTAAAAATAAGTATAAAATATACGATTAATTTTATACGGAAAATAATAAAATTGTTTAAGAAAACATTACACAGGTCAAGTCCTGTTTTAGCAAACTTTGTTTTAACATAAAAAAAAATAGTTCGGTATACAGAAGATTTATTATATCGAATGAATGATAAATTGTGCAATGGTACAAAAATTGTTTTCTCATATTATACAAGACAAAAATTGCATAGCTATTTTGTGTACGTTTGATAACGGAATATGGACAAAATTAGTTGATATAATAATTTTCAGTTATTACTCTGATAAAATACGTCAAAATAGTAAAGACTGCTTCGGTGAAAATATTAATAAAAAATAAATATAATGTAGGAATAGATTATTATCAATTAATTAACATTATTTCTCTACCTGTGAGGGAAACTATGCCATGTCAAAAATGATATTTGTCACTATGGCTATTCAAAGTCGTCTTGGCGTTACTTCCCTCGGATAGTATATACCATAGTGTAATATTTCTGTAATTATATTTTTTTCTAGTAGGGTTACAACATAATTGAATATTATAAGAAATAACTTCGTACGATATACTACATTATGTCGATATCTTAATTTTGCCAAAACTGTGCATAGTGTCGTTTACCTCCCATTTACAGATTTATCATTCTGATAAAATATTTCAGGACGTTAAAATAGTGAAGATCCATATGCTTTGCTTCGGAGGGAATATTAGTTTAATTAAAAATAAATATAATAAAGGAAAAGATTATTTTTAATTACTTAAGTATATTTGTTTTGTATTGTGTACCATATACATTATTAAGATAACAACAGCACTGAAATAAATACGCAATACTTTTCAATAGATTTATTCATATGGTTAACCACATACACTATAATAACAGTATCGACTAAATGTCAGTCAGCGACTGTACGCCGCAAATTGTCATTTATGTTATTCATTCAGCTAGCGTCATTGATGTCTTTAATTCGATGATTGCCAATAAAAACAAATGAAGCTTCGGTTTTCAAATCGCCACTTTTTGAACATTGAAGGAAAATTATTTTAATATTTGGCTTTTAAATTAGTTTTAGATATTCATAACAAGTTATGTAGATAATAATGAATAAAAATTCGAGGTATAGACAAAAAGGTCTGACTCTAGGCATACTATAAATATTTATTTTTCTGATAATTATCCCACAAAGAAGTTGTGATATTTGAATTACACCTGGACCTCGTATAACACGGTACTTCTACAACACGGTTTCGATATCACACTGTTAATGAATTGTGAAATATTCGTATATAACACGGTTTTGCTAGCTGATAAATAAAAACATATTTTTATAGAAAATGATCCCATAATAGAAAGAAGTTTCTAGTTCGAGAGGGTATTACAAAATTGCATGGCCTTTATCATGAAATACATACAAATTTACACGTTAAAAGTACACAGTCGCTTAATACGCAGTTTTTAAACGTTAAATCCAAAAATACTCCAAAGTCTTCCGATAATAAAACCGTACAACCAATCTTTAAAAGGAATCTAATATATAGGATTGTCAGCGACAGTCATCATGAATAATGTATATTACCAAAAATACTCTAAATAAATACGTAAATATATATTTTTTATATTGTTTATTGGAAAAAATACAGGATAAACTTAAAATTTAATATTTTTTTGCGACGTACACCATAATTTTGTTTGGACTTCAAGCCTCATATAAAATAGATGTGTTTTTGTGGAACAATATAACCGGGTTATACGAGGTCCGAGTGTACTCTTTCCACAGGAAAATACTTTTAGCTGAAAGCTTTTTTATCGTTGACAACATCATTGAATATTTAAAAATGTTATTTCACTTAAAACTCATCAATTTGTAAAAAAATCTTCGCTTTCCTAAAATATTACTTGAAGAAGGTTATATTGAAAACTTGATCGAAAAACTTACAGAGGTTAAATTCGGTCACCGAGCAGGATGATTTGTTGAAGTTACATAAAATAAGCATTTCATTTTGACCTGCAAACAAACTGTGTTCATAAATTTTGACACAGAAAAATACGTATACACACAGTAGCTACATTATTATTTGCGCCGAAGATACGTAAATCTTCTCTCTAAATACCAAACGGTCGTATACCATTAGTATTGCCACTATCTATGTATACAAACTTTTTCCACCATGTACTTCATATGTGAACCTTTGAAGCTTGACAATAAATTAACTAAAACTCATTCAGCATTCTTATATCAATCATGTTTTCCTAAAACATCATAATATATTTCCAGCATCGTTCAATTATTATTTTTTTGTTTTTCATATATCATTAGCATTATTTTCATAAAATTCTCCAAACTTCTTCAATTAATAACAAAAAACATCGTAATTTCTTTTGTTTTAACATTGGATTCTTGTAGTAATTCATTATTCAACAGTTATCTAAATCTTCTACCAGTGATAGATTATACTTAAGTCAGGCTGAATCTTTTTCGTCTATCTAGTGCTTTATTTTTCTCGCTGATCCGCATAGTTTTTTCGGCCATTCTTTCACACGGACAATTGTTGTTTTTTTCACACACTAGTAAAAACAATTATACGTTCACATATAAAATATTGGATCGTGGCATGGTAACCAATAATACAGTAAACCAGCCCTTAATACAGTTATTGAAAACGACTAAGTAAACATAATTTTTATTGTATACATTAACAGTGGGAAACGATGATATTTCATGCGAATTAATTTGAAAATGTACGCTTGAGTTTTCTTCCGTTAAGTTTACGGAAGTTTTATTAATATCAACTCAAAAAGTAGAACTAAACTAGAA
>JAPMAE010000566.1:6135-25066 GCA_036584705.1 Rhyacophila sp. 25_7 | reverse complement strand
TGTTGTCGCTGGCTATTTCACTCTAAATTTACGAACTAAATTTATATTCAATATTTAAAAAAAAATTTAAAGTAAAAAGAAAATATGTCAAAAAAATTGTATGTAATTTAGTATGTAACTATTATGTCCACATATTTTTTTGACCTCTTAATTCTGGTGCACCGCCATTTTTTTCCATGATAAAAAGTGCACCGTGACTTCAAAAAGGTTGAGAACCACTGACTTAAAGGTTGCTCCAACGAGTCTCATTCGGATAGCGAGTTCGCTTTTTTAAGTCCCATGTTCCGTGATGTGCACGCCTAGGTATTTAAAGCTATCGATACTCTCAATATTGTATCCGCCGCTAGTCGCCGAAAAATTTGGATCGAAACTTCTAAACGTTTTTTTAAATATATTTCGATTAAATATTATTATAAATAATTTCGCATGGTGTGCAAAAAAAGTGTAGAGAATATTGTTTTTGATTTTGATCAGGTGATGCCACTGGAAACATAATATTTAAGTACCGAGCTGAAAGATGATCTTATAATGAAAATATATATTTTTAAACGTATAGAAATACCTTCCAATAATAACCAACTATGTCTGGAAAAAATGGTTTGATTTGGAGATATGTTATATAAATCAATCGTTAGTTATTGAATGATTTTTTTTTAATCATGGATTTATAAATAAAAAGTATTATTTTTAGATAAATAAATACGAGTATTATTCTATAATCGATCAATAGATACGACAATATGTCTATCTGTGAATCACATAAGATACTGAATATCGGAAGTATAATAATGGACAAAGAAAATATTGAAACTTCATAAATAAATATGAAAATGAAGAAATTGAATTGAATTAACAGAAACACATTCAAAGCACAGCTATACAACGCTTTCAATATATGTATGTAATGGCTGTATCAGTGACCGCGGATCGTTGACGAAAGACTGTTTAGAAAAAACAGAAATCACTTATATCATGACTGACAGACTGACATGCTGTCTTCGGATTCGTTGCCGGGATTACGAGAAACATTTGAGTAACAAATTCCTTAAAAATACGCCATTTAACACAGTTACATATAATATGTATATAGTTTGTGGAAATTTCCAAATTAAAATAAAACGATAATAATGAACATGTACATATATGGTATGTTCATGAAACAAATATAAAAGTGAAAGCGTTCATCATAAACGATATAAGTTGCCATTCACGAAATATCCGCGAATCGGGAATCAAATAAAACTTATATCGATCAAATAGCCATTGGTTACGAACATTGCTGATTATCATATTACTATTCAGTTGATTCGATAATAGATTTGACCTTTAACAACTTCCGAGACTTCGAGACATTTTCTCCGATAGCTTAGGATGACTGAATATTCGTGCCTAAAATTAAGAGTAGTGTTTGATAACGTCGCTCGGGACACATTCTAAAGTTCGGTCAAATTCACAAGTAACACTTGTACGAGTACATGTATGTTAGATATCAATAGTATCCATTTTGCAGTGTCCATCCGGTAACGAGTCGTTAGTTGTACTGCATACAATGTGTGTATAGATCATTGTCAAAAGTATTTAATCAACGTATAACACTTTATAGCCACATTTAAAAACCTGTTCATTTTGTATCCATATGCATGGCTGAGTGTAATTTTATTTAAATTAAATAAAGAAAAAATATAAAAAGTAATTCAATACATGATGTATCTTTGAATTTTCCCAGATTATGGATGAGTTTTCTAACTTTTGCACTAACGTGAATGGTGAGACCGTTCCCACGTGGTTCCGCTACGGACACACGTAGAATCGTATGACAGAAAAAATCATTCGTACAAGCATCAGGAAGGCGACTGCGTACAATCGCGGTTGCGTGTACTGGCGGGTCAGTGATGGATCTTTAAAAACTTGTCTTCTCTTTTTTTTTTGTACAGAAGACTGTTCCGATAACAAGACCAACATAGAGATGAAGATCAGTCACAGAGTCTGACGGAACGGCATCGAGTATCGATTGACTGGCAAATTATTTTTTTTGTTTACTAATTATTATATATGTTTGTGGGATTGACCTAGTCCAGTCGAACGACTTGCCGATTTTCGTCAAATGCAACTATTTCAACTAATATGATTATTCTGAAATATAATAGAAAATTTATTACAAAATAATTAATTTTATTTACTGTCAATTCGTGATAGAAAACCTAGAGTAATATCACGGGTTCTGTGGTTATTTTAAAGAATATATTTTTAAAATTAGAATCGATTTCATATGTTATAATATTTTCAATTGAATCAGTTGAATTTACATAGTAGAAGATTAGTCTTGATTTTTTGAAAATTAAAATAAAAAAATAATGGTGTAGATTCATTACTTAACTAAAATATATTAAAAACATATCCTAATTAGTTAGTTAATTTGATTGCGTAAAAATAAATGTATCAGTTTATCAATATCTTAATTGCGCATTTATTATATGTACATATATGTACTTATATTTAATTAAGATATTTGTCGCAATCAATAGTGCGTTGACATCAGCATGATTGATCAGACTGATTTCGTTGATTCTATGATCGAATGAGAGGAATCGGTCAATGAAGCAATGCCAGAATTGAATTCCAATCGTTCATTTTTTATAGAATGCCGCAAGATCAAACATACTAACAATGTTATTGATTGTACTTATTTTGTTTTAATCTTGGCTATATAATAATCTTCGACGGTGCATAATTATTTAAAAATGACACCAGCTTTGAAGAGAGCAGAAAAACAACATTAAACAAAGAACAACGTAAAAAAAGTAGAAATAAATAAATATAGGGAAATCATTAATAAACGAATGCTTTTACGATTCACACATACGAGTACATATTTCTGGTTTAGACACCTGTCAAAACAGACTCCAATTAAACTCATCAGAATTATATCGACAAACGGTAATCGCGTTAGAAACAACGGTATATATATATGTTATATACATTTGTTGATGAGTAAATATTGAGTAAAATAAAGTTGACGAAAATAGTGTAATTTTTTTTTATTCTGTAAAGCGGTTAAAGTGGCTGAAAATTGGCAGTGTGAATTGGCCATCACACTTAATTCATAAATTTCTGGATTATTATGGTGACTGATGAATGTTGAAATACGAGTACATATATCCAGTTTCATGCCAATTGCAGGATAATAAAATTGGTGTATATGTACTGAATGGTTTATTTTTCCTGTACGCGTGAACTATAATTGATCTTAATTTAAATTCAAATCATAGGGTGAAAGAGTTGAAAAACTATAATAGTTACCTAAAACCCTACAAAAATAAAAATACCCCTTTTTTGTGAAATTGGTTGACAATTAATATATGAGTAGAAAACAATATTGAAAGTAGTTTCATAATTGACAGTCATTAATATCATTTAGGAAAATGTATTCGATGCAAATAATCTTCTTCGTCATCTATAGTATTTTGATAAAAGCTTTTGTCTTCGGATATTTTAGGATTAACAATTAAGAGACTGCCACTATTAATGAACGATTTCAAGATTTAAATTCATTTCAATGGCAGTAGCTAATTTTTATTTCCAATGTTTGAATGTCTACAGTGTAGTAATACGTCTGCCATTATTGATTTATTTTTCATGAATCCCAGAATACTGAGCGCACACCCCTTTGGGTATCTTTTCCTTGTATTGGGGATGGCTGATTCAGGGGTTACCACTGTCGCGAAAATTGTTTAAAAATATGTTTTAGATATATATATATATATATATCATGTTGTACTAATAAACCTAACAAATGTTGTACTAATAAACCCATCGAAGAAACTCTTCAACCAGATACTAATTTTCTAATTCGCAAACAATCTACTGTATACTGTGCTATAGAAGGAACATTTAGTACCTACAATATATAATAATTTGCGATAATCGTATTCATAAAATTTGCTTCTGGCGCCATATCTTTTTAAGCTGTAACCTTTTACGCTTCAGTAATGATGTGATATTACTTAAGCTCGGTGACGTGCAAAATTTCGGATAAGCAAATGAAGAAAACTTTCAATTTCAATTAGATGACCTGGTTTGGCTTACTAATTTCGTCAGATACCGATCATATATTATAATGTCAAAGTATTTCCATCTGGCAATTGAAAAAGCTCGAAAAAACAATTTTATTCTGTCTTTTTTTATCTAACATAACACTATATCAGCGGTGCGAAAATCGTTACCAGGCAGTTTTCCTAACATTACGATTTGGTAGCGTAAAGTGCTCAATGCTCTCGGTCGTTGTTTTTATAACTCAATTGATTGAGTTGTTTAAACAGGCAACGAACTGGAATGGTAGTTCAAGCAAAACACTTCTCATCCAATGCCGCAAACTTAGTGCTGTGAAATTAGCCGTGGTCGCAACCTTGTCCACTTGCCGTATATGACACGCCTAAGCCTAGTTCCTGGCGAAGAATGAGACTTGATCGATTCATCAGTGAACAGTCCCTCGGAGCATGCCCAGCGATTTGTCGGCAGTGTCCGCACTCATACCGTGGCCTATATGTTATATACACACTTTTATTTGTTACTACTAAATATTTGCGGCATCGTATGGTGAGCGAGAGGATTGTAGGAATCTTTTGAAAGTAATGAAAGTTCTTCACGTTCGTTGCGCTACGTTATACGATCGAAAAGGTGTGGATACGTGGTGAGTTTAAGCAATTTCGGTCGATGTACTGCCCGGCTTACCTCATAAAGGTCGGCAGTGACCTTGATATTCAAAATTCTTCGGAATTTTCCAAGATAAGTTATTTCAACTTATAATGTCTGCAAGAAATGGTCACAATGTGTAGTATTGCGAATTATACTTGAATGATTATAACATAGTTGTGAAATTTCTTAATGACCATACCTTGGATAACGATAACAAAAATACTAGACATAAAATATTCCGTCGAGACAAATTGAGTTTGGAGTCGAGGACTTGTCGCTCGCCGAAGAAACCCGCACTCTCATTTTATGATACACATTTCCATATTACGAGTATGAAAGCATGTTGACACTATTCGTATGTCAGTTAGATATTCGTAATATTTAAATTTATTCAACAAATTTGCATTAATATATTAATGACAAGAGATCGTGACGCTGCGACACGCTTTAACATAATTTGCTTTTTTTATCAACCTCAGTGAATTTAGTGATTAATTATGGCTTAATTATTTATTACATAGTTGATTGACATAATTTACATCGTATAATAAAAGAGATCAATCGAAAAAAAATGAAAAATACATCGATTTTTATTTTTAATTACTATGTTGTGATTCGCGTAAATTTAAATAACATCAAATTTATGTGATTATTTATTTTTTTAGTTTGAAGTAATTGTCAATATTTTGGTGTAGGCGTATGTAACCATTTTTTTCTCCACCATATATGTTTTGCAAAGTTTTTATTTTCACTTTCAATAAAGAACCAGCGATATTGACCGGTCGTACGGAACGATAGTCGAGACATTCTATCTTTTGTCACGAAATGTTATTGAATGATATAACAACACACAAACCAAAAATGTTTTCCGTTCACAGTTCGCAGTTAAAAACAGTATCAATTAAGAATTTATTTTAGAATTTTATAAAAAAATGATGGCAGTACACATGAACAAATATTATTATATACGCGAGTAATTATGGTTCTCTATATTAGGCGTGCGGCGTACGTTACAAATTGAACAAGCACTCATCAGAAAAATAATGATCCTGGCCATTTTGGGAAGTAACGAGCGTACGGTTATAATAACCATCCGCACTAGTCAATAGTAATGCTGATGGCGATACTCGCTCTCTTTATCCGATGTATTCCGCAATGCCAACAATATATTTGTATAAATCTTGCACAAACAGTGGGTTTTATTAGATTAGCCCGAAGAAATGCGAATCGAATTAATTTGCAGAATTACATGTCTTTGATGAGATGCGTGTTTTTTGTTTGTTGAGGAACACACGTACTCGTATATCAAACTAACAGCCGAGATTTCTCCGACTGAATTGATGGCGGCCATTAATAAGGGCGAATTATGGTCGAGACACAAATTACACGGACAATTGTCACAATGTCACACACACACAAACATGTCTACGCTTTTGACGTTTCGCCACACGCAAAAAACATTTTTTTCATATACATATGCACGCGGTGATTTCATCTGCAATAAGATGTTTTTGAAACATTTCCCATTCTA
Organism: Rhyacophila sp. 25_7; assembly: GCA_036584705.1. NCBI lineage: Eukaryota > Metazoa > Arthropoda > Insecta > Trichoptera > Rhyacophilidae > Rhyacophila > Rhyacophila sp. 25_7. The sequence continues at coordinate 18,840 of JAPMAE010000566.1, read as the reverse complement.
TTCCAAACGAAGCGAACATTACATATTATGTACATACGTACATAATTTAGATATTCATATTTGATACTGGAACAATGGTACAAAAGGTTAAAAGCGTGCATTGTTTCACTGAATAAAACAATTCCTCCCTATTTCTTTGTAATCGTTTTCAATCGATATAATTTTATTGATTTGTGCAAGCGACTTATCGGAAGTGTTACGTTAATTATAAATATTTATCAACCATTTAACAAGTGTACACATGTTGAAGAGATGAGATGAAAATTGTCATCATTCGTATAACATAATATCATACACGTGTTTATTTAATTTCGGAACAGTGTTTGTCATAATACATATTTATATCATATCCAACTACATCACATCTTAAAAGCCTTCCGTTTTATAAAAATGCAAAAATAACACCCCGGTAGACATTCGAGTATATATATTTTTAAATTACATATACGCTCTGAGATGTAACATATGGAATCTCTATAGCGTGAAGATTTTCTTCACATTTGTCAATTATTAGCTCGACCATTTCGGGTAGATATATACATACAGTCAACCATTAGCTAATTGAAAAAATGTTATTATTTTCATTTTGATTTTATGATCATCAAATGACCTTTAACACAATCGATAAGTTCTTTCCTATACCGATACTCTACCGAGAATATATTCACAATGAAATTCAATGTCTAAGTATCTCGATATGTCTCGACGTTCGATTTATAATTAATGAATATCTGAATCTGCACAGTTAACGTTTCAAAATATTACTTATGTTATATATGTACAATATAATGGGTAATAGAGAATAGCGGATTGTGCGCACGTGCCATGTGTTGAGACTTGAGGTCTCTTTTGTGTTTTGAAAAATATACGGGAATTTCTTACCAAGAAAACGGAATAATACAATTTTTCAAACAAAAGTAAGAATTGAACCAGCTACCACAGATTCATATGTATATTACATCTCTCTCAATAGAATATTTTAAATTTTGACATAATCAATATTTTTACTATATTAGTAAATGCATTGATTGAAAGTTTTCAGAAAACTGTGGCTGTTTATTGACAAAAATTAAGCAATAATATATTCTCGCCAATGTTGAACGCAACCAAAAACTATTCATATCGATTAGTGCTGAAGGATTTATACATATTGGATACCCAATATTGATTGGCAATACGAAATACATCTAAATATTACAATAAAGTGTTAACTAACAAAGAAAACTTCAACTGCACTGTCATTTAAAAAGTTTTAAAGCATATTTTGGGTCAAGTTTTTAAAATAAGTTTTGCCTTGTATGATATAAGTATACCCATAAAATAGCTGAGTAATTTCTTTTTACAGAAATGTATAAGGATAGAGTGATCGAGTCATGAATGAATGTTAAAATGAAATGAAGTAAGCTCCGGAGCCATTATTAACATAAATATGTAAAGAAATTCTTGAAAACGATTAAACTGAAACACGAGTATAGTATTCTCATAAATGTGATAATATATGCGATAAATATATGCTATTAAAATATATATTTATATAGATTACCTAATTGTAAAGTTACTATTAAAAATATTTAATCTTATGAGTGAATCTACGCTTTATAATTAAAAAATGCAATGCCAGTTTAACGTTTCTAAATAACTCTAAAATTTAACACTAATTTGTAATCTTTGGAACGGAACCTTAACGGAACGGAAAATTGAGTGAAAAACGAATGTTCTGAAGAAATGACATCGACGCAAAACTATAATGAATTTTATTATTGACTAATATATCACATGACCGAATTGCGGATGCCACTACACCCATATTATATTTCACTCATTCGCAAATCGTTTTAACCTTCAATTGGAATTATCTATTATAAGACTTATTAAAGACTGACTTCAGATAAAAAGCATGCATTCCTTACCGTCATGCATGGGATCTATGGTGTGTATCATGAGCTGTAGCAGACCGTGCCTGAACTTGGCGCCCCCGGGGTGCGGCGCGCCAGGCAGAAGCTCCCCCGGTCGAGGGGCATTCGCTCCTTGTCTGCCGCTGCCGCTCCCACTGCCTCCTCCGCCTCCCGTGCCCGTGCCCGTGCCCACTGACGTCTCGCTAGACGTTGCCGCATTACCGTGCTGCAATTGTATACATTCGATTAGTTATTATGGCTCATTAAAAACACAAATCGATTTCATATTGAATGGAAAAAAGATTGTGATGGTGAGTGCATCCACGAAAAAAATTGTACGAAAAAAATATTTTCACCTGACTTTCGTAAGCCAAAGAAATCAGAGCACAATCAAGTTTCAAGACAAACTGTTGTATGCATAGTATGGCTAAAACTTGAATAATATTATAGTAACATTTGCTGACATATACCTTCCTTAACATTTGTTTGAAATGTATATTCTCTCTCTTTTCTATTGAAAAAACACTTCTAAATACATGTTTCCAGCAATTTTATTTCCAATATCCAGACTGGTTTCATTTGTTACGACATTATTAATAATAAAAAAGTATAAAGTGACCTGTCGTTTTGTTTATTAATTTTTATATGCTCTCAATAATTTCAGAAAAGGGTAATGGTAATATAATACACATTATAATTATCACCTTCTAATAGATAAGTGGTATGAATTGTATTTCTCTTTCTACATTAACTTTCCAGCCAACCCTTATTAATTGTTATCCCAATTTGTAAAATATAAGAATATAAGAGAGAAATATCTTTGAATGAGACGTGATTTTTGGTTATTATTTTTAGGAATGAATCAAACTTGATATTGAAAGTTTCAGAATCTTCTTTTAATCAAATTATGCTTCAGATTACATAGTTTCATTTTTCTCTATAAATATATAATATGAAATGATTCTATCCTATAATTATCAAAATGAAGAAAAAATACGTTTTTAATTCTTTAAAATCATTTCAATTGGTTAATATTTTTGATGTGTGCACACAGAAATAATTAAAAACACAATTTTGTGGTTTTTTACTACTAATTAAATTATACTTGTTTTACATATAGTCTTTAATGATCAGTATCGACAATAATGTGAAATAAAAAAACTTTCTTATGTCATAAGATAAGAATTTACAGTGTTCAGAATATTACACATAGAATAAATCGGCCACGGAGAGCATTTGGGAATTTGCGAGGACACTTATTACACAGTGACTACCCCTCGAATTATGTTTTATGTACGCGTTTTGTTTATTAAGATGGCAATAAACCAATTTGTAATAAAATTATTCCTAATAAACTGAAAAATTAAGCTTATTTGAGGCCTCTATCTCGGGAGACGATCGATGACTACCCGGTATTGCAGTATAATTTATAATACGTCATACATATTGTCAACGATTATATAAAATAAAAAAGCCACTTAGACCGTTGACCCGCGACTTTTATAATAATATAATATTGATTCACGATCAATAATCAATTCAGAGAAGGGCAATGAAATGCAATTAAGATGAAATATAATGCACGGCGTCGATGTGACTACATTTAGGAATGTTCAATTGTTGATCTACAAAGGTTAAATAATAGTGTAATAAAGGTTAATAGTTTTAAATAAAAAATACGTAACCCATTTTTGAAATTATGTGTCAGCGAATCATCAATTTACAAGTGTGCTATATATTTCTAGAAAACACCGACCCGCACTAACTTTCTAATTACTAAAATTATGTAGTCACAAAGATTCAAATTTCCTACACTACGGCGTCAACTGGTCAATAAATAAGTGAAGATATGACTTCTATATATTATATTATTTTACTTATTTAAGAGTTAGACCTTAGAATTAAAACACAACAAACACGTGAATTTAGTTTCTCACAGAGAATCACTAAGCACCTAATGATAATTGTGACACATTTTCAAATTTTCTATTATAAGAGAAATGGAAGAATCCTTTACGAGCTCAAATATTGCTGAAATATTTCGTATGGCCCAGTTAAAATAATAATAATACGCATAATGCGTATTGTGTGAGAAAAGGCAATAAGGCAACCGAAAAGAAAATCAATCTGAACTCTACATAATATAATAATTATTATATAAGTAAAGCATACTTCATTAGCCCTAATGAAAGAATCTCTTTCATACGGTTGAGTATTACGAACAACACTGATGGTGATGATTATTGCTTCGCGCAATCTACAATACATTTCATTTTTGGTGAAAATATATGCAGAAAACATCAATATTAGTGGGACAAGAAAATTTTAGGAATCCACGAAATTTAAAATATAATATGCTTAACATTGTTAGTATATATTTGTGATATATACTAGAAGTGTGGAATCGAAGGGCACATTCATTTATTTGTATTTAAATAATATAGCATTCGAGGAACTTTAGTTACATTAAATATATTCATCTACATTATTTTGTAATTAATAAATGAAAACTATTTGCCAATGTTAAATATCACCAGCCGTGTAATAATTTAGTTAAATTTTATATTCCCTACGAGGTTTTTTGAAACTCTTAAATTTCTAAATCTCTAATATTTATATTCAATTAAGGGACTATTTTTGAAAACCTAGTAGACTGCAGGTTCTCTATCCCTGGTTTAGACCGTTTCGTGTTTTTCTATCGAGATTTATTATGTTCGATAACTAGACAGCCTTTTGCGCATCATAATGTGTACGATCCTAGTTACCTACTTTCAATTGTTTGAATATTTTTCTATATATTCTCATTGATCCGCAAACTCATTAGAACTGGTAATTTTTCACTGAAATAATTTTTACTGTATATGTTTACTTATCCATATTTTCAGACTGCAGCGTACATGTCTTCTTTGTGAAAATGATCCATTACTCATACGAATATGTCAGAATTTACTTAACGCATTTTTTACTTCACGTGGAAAATATTAAATTGAAAGTTTTCATAATACCTTTTTATGCGGCAAGGTCACATATACTAATTCAAAGCGCAATAAGGATGCATGTATTTATGTACTATTTTCAAACCGCTAATACCAAAATTTCTTTGAAAATGTAGTCATTTTCAGTCAATTGGTATATTTTCACCCGTAAAAATCCGAAAATCATATACATACTTTAAAGCAAAGCACACATCGATCATACGACCGCATAGAAAGGCTTAAGACCGCAGGTTCTTGATTCTTTATTTAGAAAGCTATCATTTTTAATAATAATACTATATATTTTATCATTTCAAAAATTTCAAAAATTTCAAAAAATAATATATTTAATTCCCTTCCTGTTCGTTTAAGCTATATTTTTGTTTATAAAAATCAAAATTAGTGTACTTTTCCGATCTGTTAATATAGTTTTGGGTTTTTATCATCACAATTATTGATTTTTTATCATTTACTAAAAAAAAAAAAATATAATATTATCTTAGGATTATGCGTTGAACGCTGTAGCAAATCCTATTTAAATTACAATTACAATACTTTCAGAGTGCCAAAGATATCGTATGTGTGGATTTATTTGCATTATCGTAGTGGAAAACAGATTCTTTATGATTTGCCAACTCTGGTTGATTTTCTTGGATTCAATAATATAATTCGTTTAGTATTTGAATGTACATATCATAATTCATCATTTGTTTGCATATTAAAATTTAAATGTACACAATTCCTTCCCAATCGCACCAAAATTATAACATAATCTTCTTATGATCAATATCAGGCTTTGGTGTTGTGTGTACTAATTCTTGTTATCAATCGTTTCCAAAACGGATAAGCAGATCGCAAACGTTAATAATTATAATTAATAAGTACGCTGTGGTAAGTGAATTTCTTTCAATTTATGAGAACTCCGTCAAATGAGTTTTTTACGCAGCCAAGTTGTCTTAAGCCCTTTTCGATGCATATACGAGTATGTGAAGCATTGGACTTTTTTTTCCAAATCTCGTGTGCTGTACTGTGATAAGTATGTGTGTAATGTGACAAGACCGATTATTGAATCGATTCGGTCATCGCCAACTTAAAATTAATGGCAAGAGCGTTGTTCGTCTATGAGTGAAAAATCATCAGTGCGAAACTCCAATTTTGATACAATACCGTTACATTGAAGCCGAAGGCTATCTTACCATGCACATAGGTCTTGTGAGTTTGCAATGCACCTCTTTTGAGAAAGCAAAAACGAAAAATATAATGAAAATGCATGTCTTGAATTTCCATCATCAACGTCAGCGAATACATTTATATTAGTTTTTGACATATTTTTTTATTGAACAACGATCAAATGGCAATATGATTACGACATTTTGAATATTTAAATATAGTTTACAAACTAAAGCCATCTATTGGTGAAATCCGAAATTATTCTTTGCGATACTTTATTATACTATTGATCGCATTAATTAAATATAGTTGCTAACGTTAAAAACCTCAAATCGTTATTTTATTATAACAAAAAGGTTTTGTCGTCTCTGTTTATAATTTATTGTGTCCTAAAATTGTGAACCACACGGAATGGTTTTTATTCAGAATACCATTAATCAAGAGCTATGTTTTAGACTAATTATATCTAATATATATATACTCACTCGTATATACGTAGTTGAGTGGTAACACCTAAATAATAATTGTGCTTTATATATATACTATAGATGGCTTCTTTCTTCTTATTGTCAAGTAAATTTTTGTGAATGTTTTTAACAAGAAAAAAAAGGAAAAAAATCATTTTAATAAAATTATGCTTCATTGTACACACAAAAAGGTAAAAAACCATTTTTTGTATAAATTTAAAATCATAAATACTGAAAGAATCACAAATACATTAATATAATCACAACTTTATCAAATGTATATTTAATTTATAAATTAATTATTCTCCGTAGAACTCACTTTATAAATACGTATTCATTTAGATGAAAAATAATATTTATATTTATTGAATATTGAATATTGATTAAAGAACAGCTTTTCTGAAATGAAATATCTGTAAATTATGGAATGTACGCATTTTTACAAATCATATTTTAATCAAACTGTAAGATTCTAAAGTAGATAACTAAAAAATAATAAAAATGATTCTTGTAATTCAAAAATCGATTTAGAATTAATTATTCGTATCCTTAAAAATATTATTCGAAATATCAAATAAAATAATTTTGAAAATACGCGCCTGCGTGACGAGTATGAACGAATAATGTTTATTTATTTAGTAGGAGTCATAAATAATGATGAATGAACAGGAAAGAGGTGCGCTTTTCAATTCAAAAAGGACGTTGTTGTTCAGATGTGGTCAAATGGTAACTCAAATATCGCATGCAAGTGTGTTGGTTAGGAGACGAGCACACTGTCATTCGCGTATGTGGCATACACGACATTCGTAAATAAATAGCATACGTGGTACTGTGACCAGACTATGGAACTGAAAAACTGGATAACATTAAAATACAATACTGAAAATCAATTCTATATCTCACCTCAACGTATACTAAGACTAAAAAGTTACCTAACGTACGAGTATACGAGTCCGAAAAAATTCCACGAAGAAGCATAAAGTTGAATATTATCTTTTATTGATATGCTCTAAATGGTTGAAGTAATTTACAATAACCGAAATACTACTAATTTTACTGACTTTATTGCAGTTCTTTAAATTGGCAAAAAATTTAAAACTCCTACATGTATTCGTACGAGTAAATGAAAATAAAAGTCTTTCGATTCTCGAATAATAATAAAGTTGAAAGTTTCAAAAGTTCTAAAATTGCGTATTTTACATACGAGTATGGATTGGAATTATAACAAATAAAAAAACTACACCTATTGTTTGCAATTGAAGGACTATTGCGTATCGCAAAAGTCCAAAGCTAGACTAAAAAGATGTCCCCAAAGTATGGTTTCGTATAGCAAACGACCGACACGATTCTTAAAGAAAACGAAACACAACTCATATACAATATTGAAAAACATCGTATGAGTAGAATAAGGATAAAGGTTTCACGTAATCGATAGATTTAAAGTTAATTTTAAACTCAAATTTGTAATACCGCCATAATAATATTTTAGATTTTTCCAAATGCGTAGTTACCCGACGTCGGCTGGGAAATTTAATAAATGTACGCACGCGTCATTTTTACGCAGCAGCTTACAACCTTTTTGGTTGAACTACCCTTACGCAACACGCGCCTTCTCAATATAAATAACGTTATCTATGACGCATTACCTCGTATACACAGACGAATTTCCAGGAGAATGTAGCGAGGCTCAGGCGTGTACGACGAAATGATGAAAACATATTGTGCGTTCGAGTATATCAGTATCCTTGATTGGGTACCGAACTGACGCGGTATAACGGAAGCATTTCGTTAAATTAAATGAAGTATACTTGTAATTATTCAACTTAATTTGTGTACTCGTTCATTTATTATACAAAGAGTAAACATATTGTATTGTCGGATTGTTTTTGTGACAGATAAGCAATTAATAGTTTAAAATCAATGTCAATTGCATTGAAGTATAGTCCATATCGTCAACTATTTCGAATAGTTGGTATAATATTATTGTCAATTACTTTTATACTCAAATAAGTGTACAGGCACTCATTGACGGTTGTCAACGAATACAAAAAAATCAATCAAATCGATAAATTAAACATGTATTTATGTCAAAATTTCCTTTGTAATATAATTTGAACGAGTAAATATTTTAATTTTAATTTACGTTTAAAGTATTTTACATTTGATAAATACAATTAATTTCTTTATCTTCAATGAGAATTAAAGATGCGTCAGTTTCTAAAAAATATGTTCCTGATTTTTATTGAACGGTATCTTGTTTCTTTTCGTTATACATTTCTCGGTAACATGCAAGATTCTTTTAAATTCGGCGGTACAAATCTTTCATTAGCTTGGTCATTTTTTAAATTGTCGTGTTCCTCAACTAATGAAACGAAAATCAACAGCCATTTCTTTGAATATCCTTTTCTTTTGTAGCTCTGTAAATACGTTTCATTTATTTTTCATCAATTTCCTCTTCCGCAATGATTTTACTTTCGAGGTCTAATAATTCTGCATTCGTAAGATTTACGAAATCATTTTCTATAAGTTAGTTAGCGTCTTCATTATGAACTTTGAGGCTTAGTCGTTTGTTAACAAAATTGTAGGATGTAATCATACATTTTCTTTTTTTTCACCATATCCGCTCCGAAATAAAGTATATGAATTTTTACAATGTGAAGATTGTTTTGACAGTTTTTTATCAGTAATAATTGTTGCCCTTGTTAGGCTAGTGGATAGCGCGTACGCCTAGCAAGCGGGGGTCACGAGTTCAAGGGCCGAGCTGGTTTTAAATGTTTATTTATTTGCATTGTAGCCAAGACACGAACCAGAAACGGTTAGCTAAGTAATCAACAATATATTTGATATTATTTTCTTTTTCGTACATGGAAAGACAAACAGGTTCAAATAGTTTACTGAGTTATTTTCCATATTCTGCAGATTCATGCCGAATTAACTTATTTTTACTATGTATATTTTTAAATGCATGAAAAATCTAGCAATTCTTCCAAAATTCAAGAAAAGTTTTACTGTCTTCTATTGCGTCAATGCCTAGCGTAAATGATGATTGACTTTAAAAGTGCCAACATTGGCATTCAAACACCAATATACGGGATTAATAAAATGAATATCCGAAAACAAAAACGAACAGGTTAACAGACCGTGCGGAGCTTTTGTCATCGTCGTACGACTGAACAATAACGAATCACCGAAGGAAATTAGTTATAAATACGTATTCCTCGAATCTATGCGTCGTTTCATTTCTTTTGAGATGTAATGGCCGTAGGTTATGGCAACTCGGGTTTTAGTAAGTAATTCAAAAAAAGAATTAATTAACAAAAATGTATCTGTTTGTAGTGTTTATTTTATGTATTTGAAATAGTCTAACTGAATCGTTCTGAAAACATATTTAAAAAATATATATTAAAGCATTAACTAAACATTCTTTCACTATTAAACTTTATTAAACATCTTAGTAATTCAAATATTAAGAAAATATGTGGCTGTCACAGGAAAGACATAAGATTGAGAAGCCTGGATGATCCGTTTGGTTATGTTAATAATTGACACTTATTATTCATAAAAAATCAGTCCAGGTATATCATTAAATTGTTAAAATGTATATGCTCCGTTTCGGGGAAGATACAGTTTAAAAATATATTATTTTTATATGTGTTGCACGTAAGTGACGATTGATAAAATTATAGCTGAAAAGTATTAAGTATAAAAGATTATTAACTAGCGATGAATGTATTATGAAACGGCTTATAAAATTTCAGGCATCATTTATTTTGGTACACTTACTCTGAGAATGGGTAAATGAAATTCACCAAACTGTTTGCGAGGGTTGCTTCTATTTCACCCGCGGGAGAGACCGTTTTAACCCTTTAATGTTACAAAAACTCTTATTTAATGTCACCAGGTCTGTATGAACACAAATGATACAGTAACTATTTATTAGGGTAAAACGGTTGTGCAATTTATGAAAACTCGCGGCTATATAATTGATATATATTGCTATATCTCTTAAAACATCAGCCCCATGTTTTATCTATACTTTGATACTTACAAATTAATTTTTAAAAAGTCCTCCAAAAGTATTGGTTTATAATTGAATATTAGTTTCAAGATTTTTAACATTAGTAATTTTTATAGAAATATTTACTATTTTATTTCTATTTCACTTCAAATTCTATGATCCTTTAAAACAATAAACTAAATATTTCGAAAACCTAGTTCATTTCATACAGGATATCGTCAACACATAAGAAACACAGCCAGTTGAAATTTTAAAATATATTTTGGAAAAATAAGTGTATCAAACATATTTTCACTAATCTATTTAACAGCTTAAATGCAATAAAAAAATCAATCAATATTATGTATATTGAAAAGGGTCTATGTATAGTTCATAAATATATGCCTAGAGTATAGTTAATAATATTTTCCAGAGAATTAAAACATATCAAATTCGAAGAATTTTTAAATGATACAACAAAACCATTGCAGTAAAGGGTCTACAGCTTATATATGCCGTAGAGCTACGAAACGTGGCGAGAAATGTATATCGTCTGTTTTAAATAGTATTCAGAAAAATATCGGTTTATGTATGATTATCATAATATAATTGCGTTTTGAAAATATCTATCAATGTATTTTTTTAAATACAAATTTGTATTACGTTTTACATTTTTGTAAAAACTTATTTTTATATGATGTAAATTTTAACGAACAATATTTTCACATGTTTATAGTTTTTAAAATATTTTTGACTTCATTTATCAATTAACAATAATAATAAAGATATGTGGCTTTCACAGTGTGAACATTTTCTTAACATTAATTTAATCTAATACTGAATTAGAATTCTATTGTACCTTTCCCAAAAGTATATTATTTATTACGAAAACAATTTTTTTTAAATTTAGTTATTGAATAAACACAAATATTGGATTGCAAACAAACATATCGATATTATGAATATACATATACAAAAGTGAATATGTATAGAAATATTAAAATAAGTAAGCGTAGGCGCAATGCTACCGGAATGAAAGCCCATAACTCATTTGAATTCGTGCGTGATGTTGGCAGCCCCTGTTAAACTTTTCAAAAGGTAAAATAGCGCGAGGGCTCCAGAAGCTACGCAAATAATTTTGTCAACGGTCTACGCATATATCACATAAAGTAGTTGATTTATAAAGATAAATATTTGTTATTATTATTATGAAAGAGAGAAAAATTGTTATGAAATCGATACTATTTTATGTTTTCATTTATATTTTATCGTCTGCTAAAATGTATGTATTGATTTCATTGAAAAATATGTACATATTATAATCTATTTCACCTATAGACATCTAACACTAATACTTAAACCGTGACGCTTCTATGACGGTCGACTGAATTATATGTTATGTTTCTCTTTGTCTCTGTAGATGTCCATATGCACCATTTGAAGTTCACCGTGATTTTCACGTAGGAAAGTTATTATTAATTAGAAAAACAGTTTATATTGATTGTAAGTCGGCTAATGGACAACGCATCGAATTATCAAGCCGAAAGTTGCGGGTTTGGATCCCGTAGCAGGAAAAAATGCACTCGTCGCATTTGAATCCAGTAGATGGACCAAATTGGTTGAGCTAATAGTTGACAATTACCAGTCATAAAAATGTCAAAAAAGTTTGCACAATATAAAGATCCATACGCTCAGTATAGGTGCACATATGTCGTTTAGATAGAACAATGTTGATTTTTTCAATCTACTCGGAAGAGAAAATCAAGGTGGAGTTTCTTTAATTTAATCAAATACTAATAACTGACAACTCTCGTAAATATAGACATCAATTCTGTCAAGCTATGAGTACCTTGGTTTATGCGGTCTACGATAACAGACAATTGAATTGGATTTTTTGGGTTAGCTGTATTCTAAACGTGGATAATTGTTATAATTACTTGGTTTTTACGAAATTAAAAAAATCAATTTTACAGTGAATACAGATGCATACTAATTTCACATCGATTCCTATAAAGAACCAATATCAATTGAATTACAAATGTTTTTTAAATATTACACCAAATGTGTAACGAACAGTACTTACTTACAAATAATTACCAATAATTATGATAAGTGTGTTTTTTCAACTATATTTTACTCCAATTGAAATGAAAAGAAAGCACAGAATATTACAATACTATAAGTATATATATATATATATA
>JAPMAE010000562.1:11437-25101 GCA_036584705.1 Rhyacophila sp. 25_7 | reverse complement strand
TCCGTGTTGGCACAACTACTGGCAGGTTAGTTCTACACTTTGGAATGAAAAAAATAAATATACGTGAAATAAGGTAAAAAGAAAACGGACAATGCAACCTCTCATCACATCCAAAGTGAAGATGAGACGTTGAATTTGGCTTGGCTATGTGCTGAGAATGTCTGAATCGCATCTCAACCGGGCATGCGTCTTCTTTAGGCTAACTGAATTCCGCGCATCCTGTGAGGCTGCTGAATATCATGCAGAGGATATATTTGGCGGAATTACGGGACTTACGGCATGACATGGGAGAATGCAAGAAGACTGACCAGCGATAAGGATTCATAGAGGCAACATGGGGTGTCCATATGCTCCGGCGAATAGGCGTGATTTGGTTTATGAAGAATAAGATAATTTGGCGAGCTGATATTCTTGTCAGTCTACCACTTTTATCAAGTAAATTTTTACACAAATTATTTTTTACCCACATGTTCTTTGAATTGATGCATGTAAACCATGACAATATGTATATTTTTTAATTTCATATTCTTGAAGAGATGGAGCATATGAGATTTTCATAGCGTAAAGATTTTAACATTTATTTTTTTAAGAGTAATAGTTGTTAATTCTTAGCTCAAACGATTCGAGTTCATGTTCTGGCTACAATACAAATGAATTAATATTTGAAAATTTTTGAGACCACCACGGATCTTGAGCCCGTGACATCTGCTTGCTAGGCACTTCTCGCTGTGCAACAGCCTAACGAGGGCGATAATGTAAATATTGCCTTGACAAATTTCTTTTAACACGTAATAATTATTAGTTCAACCAATTTGGTCATTGTTTCAAACGAGAACGAAAAAACTTTTTTTAGCTACAACACAAGATATCCACAAACCTACGAGACTGTAATGAAAAAGATCAATTTTAATTAATTATCATTATGTTTGAGATTATAAAATGTTTTCTGTGTATACACTTTATAGGTCAGTAAGCTACATTTATTATTTTAGCCGATTTTCATTTTGACTGAATCTTTACGCATAATATTTATAAGCATTTTGTATACAGTATTCACTATACCGTTATAAATATAGTAATATCTTAATACAGACTGCGTTGGACTGCTTGCGGAAAAGCAAAGCGCAAGAAAATGCAGTCGTAAATCGCAAAAACATTTTGTTTTCTCTTTACATTTTAAATTTTGGCAAGAGACTCGAGTACACCCGATGAATGACACCCACACTACAAAATTGTTGTCCTTGAGAACCGTTTCGAAACAGAAAACTGCTTTATCATGATATACGCATGCCGATGCACACAATATAATAAATATGCTAAAAACTAAACAAACATATATGGATGAATTATTTATTATATTGTTTATCAATAAAATTTGAAAATATGTCAAAGTAATTCGTTTAAATATAATGAATTTTGAATAAAGAAATACCCAAATTGTAAATTCAGATTAATTAGCGGTTACTTTTAATTTCTAAAAATTAGCTTTAAACTTTAATGAGTAAACAGTTGAGAATTATTGAATCAGCCTATTATTCTAAATATGAAAATAAAAATGTGCAGTTTTCGCATACTATAGATTTTAAGCGACAATCGGATAGACTGTCTATTGGACTATTCACAGTAAGAAAAAAATTATCACCATGCTTAATTGTGACAGACATTCACACAAAAAAGGTTTTTTTTCCTATCACAACGAGAAAACTTCAGAAATAATCATAATGAAGAAACATCAACGTATTTAATAACATGCATATTGATGCAAAATTTCACATATTGTTTAACTTTAACTTTTAGAACAGGATGTCTATATTTTTAATCAAAGTTATATTATTGTTATTATATGTTTCTAAACAAATGTATTTTTTGAATTTACGTATATATACTTTATTTTGTATATGATGTAATTAATGATCAATTATCGATTTCTCTTTATTATGCGTTATACGACAATGAGTGCATAAGAACCATGTTCTCATTAATCATTTTATCTCTACATACACTTTGTCAAACATATTTAAAACAAAAACAAGTATTTAATAACTTAAAACAACATTTTTTTTAAATTACGTATGTATAAATGTGTATAAGTAGATAAAATCTGACGTGATGTGTTTTCGTGGAAACACTATTAAAGTGATGTTATTATTTTGACATAATAGTACATTAAGTGTTGAGAAAATAAATATTTTCAATTCAGCTTGTTTATTTCAAGAACGTGTTCGCAAACGATTGTTGATATTTATATGAAAAAAATATTAGAAGTACCTTTTCCATTGCCGAAATTGTTTTCATTCAATACGCATATAAAAATAAACTGCAAATAAATCACCGGGACAAACAAGTCAAGACGCAAAATTTATGCAAAACTTTACGTCCCGCGACTGAGAAAGACAAAACTTTCAAATAAAAATAAAACTTTCCCTTTGGATCGTTTGCCAGCGGGAAGTACGCTTGTTAGGCAGGTAAAAGGATGGAATAAGTGAATTGGATATCTAAAGGGGGATGCTAAATTCCTTATTCTCCTTTCTAACTAAGTGTATGCGCTTTAAATATGTCGCCGAAAGATAAAAATAAAAAAAACTTTACGAGGATTCGTTACTTAGGCGAATGAATATTGCGCCGCAAGACTCCGCGTACCTTCCGCGTTCTTAAATCCGTCAGATTTGAGGGAATCTTCCTGATCGGGGTCTTTGGATACGAAATGGGAGTACATTATTGTAATTGGCTGGGTGCCGCGTGAAAGCCAAGGATGAATTCGTCACCTGAACTTACTTACGTGGGCTGAAAAAAAAATATAAAAAACACATGAAAAAAACTCTTAAAGTTAAATGGATGAATGTATGCAAACTTTAATATTTTTGCTGCTCAAAACGATTGAAATGAAGTTTCATTCAATTAACACTCAAACATTCAATACTTTAATGCATCGTTTACATGATACGGTATAAGGGGAAAAGGTCCAAATAATAAGAACCATATACAAAAATCCATTTATTAATATAATTAAGTACAACTATGAAGATTCTAATATATGCTCCATTTCGGAGTGTTTATGGAAAAAAATATAAATGTAAATTTTTAATTTTAGTTATTACAAGTTAACAAAAACTGGATAATTCGTTCTTCGTAGATAATAAACGTTCATATATCTCGATTTTCAGCCGTTGCTTATTATCGTTATAATCATCTAAAAATATAAAATAATATGATTAGTCATAATTAACAAAAAAAAGTGATTTATCGTTGAAAATAAAAATGTGGATACGTTATGTTAAATACTAGTTTTTCTATTCGAAGCTATATTTTACCAATAAACTATGAAAGTGCTATAAAATTATGTATGTGGAAAAAGTTTGTTGAAAAATCATTCGCTTTTAAAACATATTAAATAGTAACGTAATATACAATACAATCCCGATAATTTGCATCCCATTACTATATCTTGTTTATTCGTAACAAACTCCCGGTCCTTTCATAAAATCCCAGTAATTCGTAAAAACAATGCATTTTGGTCCTCTCGTTTATTTGTAATGATTTTTCTTCTCAAGGTTACCTAATTCGTAATTTTCCAGGTATAGAACCCCGTTTATTCGTATAGAATGCATTTTTGGCTTTTCCGACTCAACAACTGTGAATTCGCGTTGTTTACATTTGTTATTGTTTTTAGGATTGTGAACATTGTCAATGCGATAAATCTCTGCCATAATCAAAAAATTACCGTTTTTTTCTCAGTTTGATTTTTTTTTCGAAAATTTCACATCGTTTTAATATGTAATTGTATTTACATTTATCTATTTCGTGTTTTTTAATAAATCTCGTTAGCTTGAAATTTTCTATTTTTGCCCCCTAATTACTCATAATTCCGCTTATTTTAAAATCCTTATATTTCGTAATTACCCCGAGTTCTCTTGGTATTACGAATTATTGGAATTATACTATCCATTTATATATAAATCCATAATTATTTTTATAATAATAGTGGTATTGATAGTTATTTATAATTCACTTTTGTCGCAAAACTATACTTTTAGAAATAATAATGTTGTCCCACCTGAACGTAGCCAACCCCCTTTAAGTCGAAATAAGCTTCGCTGTTTTACCTACGGCACGTTTCTGTGAAAATCAATGTTGCCAGTCAAATAAATAATAACTTGCCGGTACCTGCAATGTTGCAAGTCGAAAGTGTCGGCCGGCTATTATGCTTCCAGTGCAGAATGCCACTATACTGCACGTGTTTGTAATTACGGAGTAATACAATGTTTATGCTGTAAACGGTTTTAATAATATACTACAAAAATGCTTCAAAGTAAATATTTAATTAATATTTTTATCAAATTTATGACGAATTATAAGCACATAGCAATATAAAGTAATACGGGCTACTACTATATTAAATACTACAAGAATAAATAGATATCATTGAGAACAAAACATAAAAAAACTCTTGCACTCTGTTTTTCCTATTTTTTTAGTTTTTGGGACAGTAATGAAAATCAATTCATCATTTGAATATATTTTATAGATTACCGTCAATATTTCTTAAAAAAATGGTGGGCAGAAAATCGAGAATTCTTTGTATCATCGAATATCTGGGAGTACCCATCACAATAGATGGCACTGCGCAAAGAGTGTTCGTTAGCCTAATACCTAGGACTTGCTGAAGCAACTTTTAACTTTGTGCGAAATGTCTACGATTCACAGCTGTACTCTATCTAAACCAAATACCACCTACTCATCGTTTACATGCCGACATTGATGCTCTATGGTAGTTAACCATAGCAACTTACGAAGTCTCAGAATAATCGTTTACTGAGCTGCAAATAAATGTGTGCGACGTGAGGTGGTACAACTATACCCAAAAAGATTTGATAAGGAAACAGACGACATAGTCTTCCGTAACATCTAAAATGAAGATGAAATGTTGGACTTAGCTTGGCCATGAGCTGTGGATGGCATGAATAGCATCTAAGCTGGGCATCATTTTTGTTCAAACCAATCAGATCCCGTCGTCCTAAAAGGCGTTGAATACTGTCCACAGGGTTAACATACATGGATGCAATAAGACTGGCCAACAACTGAGACTCGTAGAGACATTTTATGTCCTTATACTCTGGTTAAGGGGCGTGACATTTTCGAATTGCTAACAACGGAATTTAAACCTACAACACGCAAATTTACGAGCGTGCGTGCGTACTAATGAAACAATAAAAAATATAAGGGTAAATATATACGAGTATTATTTATAAACCAAATAGAAGAAAAATGGATCTCCGAAGAATATTTTCACCAATTAAAGAAATCCAAGGATTTTGCATTCGTACTATGCTGAGCCACGCGAGTTTTTTTCACAAACATAATGAATGTTTTGAATTTATGAAGACTCAGATGGACGACTCGTATTGTAAGGTGAGATAAATCTAGAACTCTCAATAAGGTATTTGAAGGAACTCCAACAGGCTGGAGAGAGGTTGTTCAGTTAGTCATGGATATGAATTCACTGTAGCATCACATTTGTTAAAGTATTTATTATATTAACAAAAAATAATGGCAACACCTTTAATTTAAATCAAATAATATCATATTCATTTGCGTGCTCTGCACTTACATTGCAAAATGACGTTTACGACTCTTATGTAAATCGTCATATGACGTTTATTGCTATCATTTCCTAAAACGCGCCGATAAGCGCGCGGTAAAACAGGCAATAAAATATGCATAGTGCAGTGCAATAATTGCGCGTGTACCCACCGAAATGTGGCCATAACAATAATTATCGTTCGCGATTATACCTCCACCATGTTTTGCTAATTTATTGGGAAATCATTCGACATATTTCGTGACCGTGTTAAGCGCGAACGAAAGCTAATTGATGAAATGAAAAATTGACACTCGTCTAATAACATTTTAAATTGGAAATCGAAAAAAGCTGTCATTTTTCTTTAGATATAGACGTTCTTAAGAATAATTACATACGATATAAAAATTCAAGAAGCCACTAATATTCATAAATTACGTACAGAAGAATAGGAATGAATTCAATTTAAATAAAAGTTTAATAAAATGATGAACACAGTACTTTAAATAAAATTATATCTAAATGACAAACATAACTCATATGATAACTCTTTATAGTACGTCATAAACTATATAAAACAAGAAAAATAAAATATAAAAAGCACTCACATATACGAGATTAAATTAAAAGCAAAAAAGCGGCACACTCATCATCTGTCATGGGTGTAGCGAGTAAATTTCATGACGTATTTATCTCATTATAGCTAGTGTTATATGAAATATAATAAATAAAGAAAATACTTCCATTGAAATAATAATTAATAATATATTATTTATGCAAATTATATATGAATAAATTATGTCGGCTTTTGTTATTAAGACATCTTCAAGTTAACTGTTATTTTTTTTTATCAAAATGTCTCAGCAACTAAAGTTAGTATTTTTGTAAAGTATAGTTTCTGAAAAATATGATATGACTGTGTTATTGTTTTAATACAACGACTGTCTACATTAGACTGAAAATAGACAAAATTAAAATATTTCCAATTATACTAGTAATTTTATAAATATATTTTTATCGCATTGATATTTATAACATACAAAAGTGGTGTTGTATATTTTACGAATTAATTCGAAATAAACGTATTTTCTAATGTAAAAGTCATAAACTTGGTACTTGAGTAGCGACTCGTTTCGAATTTTCTAAAGCCAATTCAAAATACGTAATTTTGTTCATCATAATGTGACTACATATAGATCGCGTTTAGATAAAAGGGATTAACCCTCTCAGAAAAAGAAATACAGGGGGCACAAATAACGTGTTTTAATGATTTTTAGTCGAAGTCACATTAACACAAATTTGAAGAGCATGATGACCAATAAATTGGTGTTTTAGTTTCCTTGTCTGATAAGTAAAACAGCTATTAAAGGAAAACTATTAAAATGGAGGTTTATTGCTTTTTTCTTTCTATAAAAACTTAGTAAGTCGTTCTTTTTTTTAAATCTAAAGCTCGTTTTCGATAATGATTCGGCATTTTTGGCTTAATTCCATTTTACATAACGTGTATTTAACTGTATACATTGTGATTCACAAATAAAAGAACTTTCCAAAAAACTGATGGGTACGCCGTTTTGCCTAAACAGGTCGATATTTTAACATAAACCGTCTAACATAGTAAAAGTTCGTTTATATATACAAAATGATCATTTTTATAGCTTAAACGGTGACCCACTATACAATAGTAATTTTTCTTCAATAATAACTAACGTAACGAAGCTTACTAAAAACAATTTATTTTGGGAGCAAAATTGATTCTTTTAGTCAAGAGTGAAACATTTCATTTACACACAGGCGACTTAGCACAGGTTATTTTGTTTGGGAAAACTTCCAGAATACGTTTGTTCCAAATTAGTATTTTTTCCGTTTCTCATTCTACGCTAGTCGATTCGCACGATACACTGCGGTATTCGAAGGGTGACCAGTAATCTCAGTCAGATATGAGATGTTTTATTTTAATATCATTTTTTTTTATTTTTAATAAATAAGTTTCAAATCTAAGTTACCTACTTTAATAATTAGCAAAATGGACGACAACTACAATTTAATTATTTAAGGAACTATAATATTTATTTAATATGTTATATACATCTGTAAATTACAATTATAAGATATTTTTAAAAAGCGTCATATTTTCAGTTTAACGAATTTGTATCATAAAAATAACATCGTCAACGGGAAAATACCTTACACGTGGTCGAATTAAATATGGTATTGCATTCAACTATTCTATGGATTGAAAAAATCTCCGATGTACTCGTATATACATTCTTGCATCTAAAACTACAAAGCGTTTTTCGGTGTTGAAAATTTTTAAAAAAGTCATCACTCTTAAAAATTAATTTTTAGTTCCTTTTCAACAATTTTCAATTTCAGTTATTTTCCTGTTGACGACGAATTATGTTTTTATATATGGAATAGTGTTTTCTAAATGTATACATATTTTTACGCTTACAAAAACTTTTCTTTACAAATTAATATTGCGTGATGGATTAGTTCATATGCACTAACAAAAGTATATAACTTTATTAAAAAAAAATGTAATTATCAAATAAAAATAATATTTATATCGAAATATTTGACAAAATCTGCTCACTAGAAATGCCATTCACATCATGAACATTTGAAAACCATAGTTTTCTATATCGTACGAGTATTTATCAACCAATTATTTTGAGACAGCTTTTTTTGTTTATTGTTCGAACATATCCTAGCTCTTATCTCAAATTCCGTTAATTCAGAATTTCCCATAATTCAAAATTAATTCTTTTGAATTACTTTCATGGTTAGAATAACATCGGTTATATAATTGTTGAGTAAGCTGAGTTATGCGATCCAGTGCCACTCAAACTTTTTCCGTGTGTGAGCTTCAGCTTCATTTTTTTAAGTTAAGGAAATAATATATTTTTATTTATATATAGATTTATATTGCTCAGTCATGAAATACGTCTAAACAGTTAACTATATATGTGTTATGCTGTTGATCATAGATCAGCATTTGAGTGTCTCTGTCATGGATAAGTAAAACATTGTAAGATTGTTCGAATGATTGCGTTACAATTTGGCGGATACAATTTCAAAACATAAAGTTTTGAAGAACTTAAAAGCTTTCTATTTATATGTTTACTTATGATTGTTGCATCCTTTCACATTTTAAAATTAAGATTTTTATACCCCTAACAGTAATAAACATGATTACTAACTGTAAGTTGTCATTATTTAATCATTTATTTAAGTTTTTTAAACGCACCCGTGTACTTCACGCGTACAGATATTATCGATGAATATATTTTTGTTTAAATAGTAATTTAAGCTATTTCTGCTATTATTACTTGTAACCTTATTTATTAATTCCAAAATGATCATTTGTAAACTGATCAAGGCTCTATCTGCTCTAAAAAGAATATTATATTGATCTTACTCATATATATTCATAATTTATTTAATATTTTTTTCGATCATTTAAATTGTATATACTACAAACAAAAATATACAATACCGAATATTGAAATGTATTCTGAGTATAAAATTTCAACATTGAAATATTTGACAATAATATTTTCACAATTTTAGTTTCAGTCTATCATAATAGCAACGCATGGTCACATTACATATTCGCCATCACTATCCGGCCTGGCTTAGGTAGGCTACTTCACTTGACAAGGTAACAAATACAGGTCAAAATAATAAATGGCCGGTGTTTATCAACGACAGAACACAGGACGGGACCGGCTACCTCTCCGCGAACTCCTAATTCCGTACACATTATTTCGGACACACACGGAAAGTTTGTTTTTATATTACTATCACACCACATAAGCTGTAAAATTATGATGACATTTTATTATTTTCATTAGTTTTTTTGGCGCCAACTATACATATTTTTTGATAAAATTTTGTCAAGTGATATATCGTGTCATATAAACATGAGCATAGCATCTATTTTTCATGATTATCGTCTTCAATCAATATAGATTAACAAACTTTTACTACTGTATAATAAGATCACTCAATGTTCCGTTGCTGCATTAAAAAAGATAACTCCCTACTTTATCGATTGATAATACAATATGATTGGAATCATTATTGTAATGTTGCGTGCTCTTCAAGGGAATGAATCATATACCAAAAGCAGTTATAGTAAGTAACACTATGAAATCGTATAGTGTTCAGCAAAAAAACTTAATCCATTATTATCCTTGTAAAACGTAACAACTTTTCAAATTATTATTATGCCTTATGATATGGACATAAAAAAACATTAGAGCAATAATTCAAAACATCTTTGAATTATACTCTAATTCAAGAAATCTTATTTTATTCCTAACATTGATACACGTTGTGAAGACAATCAAAATAAAAAGTCAACTACTGTGACAGATAAATTATCGAAAATCGAAAGAATTCAAAAGACTTATATTATTGTTTTTTAAAGCTATATCCGCATCAAAATTGAGTGTCTACCATAGTAAAATTGATTTAGAAGTCATAAAGAGAAATTATTAGCTTAATCAATTTGGTTCATGGGCTGGTTTCAGATGCACCTGAGCATTTTTTTCAGCAAAGAAATTTTTACCTTTGGTTATGAAGTCGTATGCCCTATCCTCTCAACTACGAGGCCGATAATAGTGGTATTATTCTATACACAGAAAATATTTATATAACTACGGAATAATCAGTATTGGATAGGTTTCTACCGTTTACAACTCCAGAATAGAGCGTATATATCATTATAATACCAGTTCTTCTGCTAATACGAGTACATAGTTAAATTTATTAAAATTGTATTGTATGTAGGTTTAAATACACCTAAAAATTATTATTTCTAACTACAGCATTGGACTCGACGAATTTAGAAGTAAAATCACTGTCAACTGCGGATAACTTCATATCCATCCAAAATACGGCATAAAATATATTAAATTAATGACATGTTTACTTTTATCTGAACATTTTTAATCGTTAGTGAGACAAATATTTTGAACGTGAATAATTACAAATTTGTCATTGCCGCATTATACTGATAATGTACATTTGCATAGAATAACAAGAGACTTTTAGAAATAATTAATTTTAGTATTTACTTACAATTTCACAAAATTCGATACAGTGTAGCATTGAATCAACCTCTACACATGATGTATACATCACATGCGTCGGAAATGCGTGGAAAAGTCACAATAATGTATTATTATTATTGTAATGAGTCACAGTGTATACTGGTATTCAGGTACTACTACCAGATCCAACTAGGGTTGAGTAGTGAGTGCTTTATGAAACACTCTGCGATACATCACAATTATTTATGAAACTTGTGTTATATTTCATGAGATAGTATTTTTCACTTGGTAATTTTGGATGTTGTAACTGATGTGATGAACAACGATGTTTTGAATATATTTCGACCATTATATTAGACACAAATTGTTTCAGTCATTTGAGAGCATATTATTTTTGTACTGATATTACACAAATACACCATTAGTGAATAATCTTTACAATAGTTTGGGTAAAATTACATTTTGCTCACAATATTTGCTTTCATACGGGCATTTAAGATGTTCGTACATTAAATCCATTTTTATCTGCAAACATTTGTAAAATTTGCAGTATTTGGGATGGGTCAAGAATCACGAAGGACGTTATTAAAGAATGAATATTTACAATGCGCAAATTATTATATGCAAGGTAAACTATTTTGTATACCTTACCGTATAGTATGATACTATGAAATATTGAATAGAATTGAATTATAGAACACATCTAACTTTTTATGATTTCGTCCCACTGTAGTAGTAATAAACCACTAAAGTAAAGAAAACGCATTAATCTCCAAATGTTTGTGCCATATAGATTAAGTATTTAATGATCCATACAAAAAATAATAATGATCCCAAAAGTGTTCCAATAAGAATTACTTAAGTTAGTTATTGATTTTTAATTATAAAATGAACAACTGTATTTTTTCTAGTCATTTAAATAGTTCCGCTGGATAAAATAAATCAACAAAAACTCATTTTTTATTTGTATAATATAAGCAAAGTTTTATACAACAGTATATAACACTATTTAAATACAACAATTAATAAATACTCTTTTTTATTGAACACTTGTATTCTTGACTTTATTCTTTAATATTTTATAGTATTTTTATCTTGATAAAAACAGATTTAGAAAAGGCGCTTTTTCCTTATTATTTATTTCACAAATTGTTTGTTTGGTATATAATTTTATGCATAAATATATGTTATATGTTAATATTATATAATGTATTATAATTATGTTAATAAACTATGGAAATATACAAATTGTTATAAATTTATTAATTGAAGACATTGCATACAATTAATTGTATTTCTCAATATTGTATTAAATCTTTTAACAAACAAAAGACTTTCTATTAAAATATAATACATTTAATTGACATAATATTAGTTAAAATACTTCTATATAGTTTTAAGTTCTGCTGTTTGCAAGCCTTACTAATAAAGTAGTTTTCGTTTCGTTCCATTGCTAATAACGAATGTATCCTGGCAGAAAATTAAATGATAATCATTTAATCCATTATTTTGTAAAAATCCATGAAATTCCGCTTACAACTGCCGCCCAGTTAATCCGGCGTAGAGAGACGCGAGTTGACAAGCCGCAGCAGTAGCTACGCAAGGTGTAGCTTATCCTGGAGCCAATTGCTTCGCTTCAAATTAGACGCAATACCTCGTGAAGGACGAAGGTCTCTACGGCGTAGCAAAAAACCAACCCCCTCTACGACAGGCAGTGACGCGCGTTCGTTCAGTAGCATGGCTTTGTCAAATTTTACCCGTTATTTATATCAACAAATTTTTTGATAGAGCGTACCTATTTTTATGACTCTATTTCACAAATTAGGCAGTTACTTTCTTTATCAAAATTCATAAATATGTCTGTGTAAAATACATAGAGTGTATAATTCAATAAATATATGTAACATATTAATACTTTTTCTTATCAGTTTTTATTGTTTTTTTTCTAAATAAGCTCTTTTGAAAGTTGTCGGTTAGTATTTGTACCTTTTTCAAATAATATTCAGTGTCAACGAAAGAATTTCATGAAATTTTCCGGCTAGTCCTTATTCTGTTGTTAGCTTATTAAATTAAAGGGTACGCATATTTAAAAAAATACATCTTATTATGATATAAAGATTTTTACCTTGAAGAAGACACAAATTTCAAAAATGGCACTTTTTCACTATGACTGTTCAAATTCGTTTTGGTGTTGCTTCCCTCGGATAATATATTGTATAACATAGTGTAATATTTATTTCGTTATATTATTTTCAAGTAGGGTTACAACATAATTGAGTATATCACTGGAAAGAGCGTCTCAACATTTACTAAACTATATCTAAATTTACTAAAAAATTGACAAATTGTAGTTTACCTCCTAGGTACAGATATTTATTTTTCATACATATCAACGATTATCAAAACACTAGATACCACAACTACAGATGGCTGTGTTGTGATTTTCTTTTGATACATTATCAATGAGGTTTTTATTTGATTTTTCGCTGTTCTACTTGTTAAACAAGGAATTTTGAAAAATACACTTATATGAGATAATATTTTGTAAGAAATTATTTAATTATTTTTATGTGAGATTAAACTATTTAATAATAATTTTAAAAAAACATACATCCATTGTAATACTATTCCTTCGAAGTAATATCATCATAAAATAGCTGTCGTCCTTCACTGTGAAATAGTGGTGGTAGATTAGAAAGGTAAAGGACAGATGAGATAAAAACTGGCCTCTGGATGGGAAATGTCGTAATCCCTTTTGTTATCTTCTTGTTTGTAGGGTATAAGCAGTAAAGGAAAAACTATATATGGGGATGAGAGAAGAATTAAGCTGTGTGTGGTTATATCTAAAGATATTATCAAATGACGAATCGTACGTGAAAATTTCAGTATATGTAGTACATTGAAAATATTTTATGTTATAATCGTTTATTAGAACGTTCAAATAATTAAAATATATAAAACAGAGACATCTTTGTTTCATAAAATTTAATTATTTGAAGATAGTTTATTTAAATGTTTTTTAAAATTCA
>JAPMAE010000562.1:736-11337 GCA_036584705.1 Rhyacophila sp. 25_7 | reverse complement strand
ATGAAAAAATCGTGAGCAATTTTTGGCAATCAAGACATTTTACCCTGCGACCCCCGGTTAGGAAGTCAGATACGCTATCTTCTCATCTAGAAGAACGACATAAATATATTATTTATTCACAATTTAATATTGTAGGACTTATTTGTTAAAATATCTAGGTTATTTTAGCGTTATTTTACGTATTTTTAAAGATTCTATTGATATGTACTAATTTAAAAAAAATCAAAACAATTAAGTGTGAATATAATATACAAACAATATTTATATGCGTGTATGTGTGTATGTGTGTATTATCTTACTAATTAATATAAGCACTTGTAAATGTAAATAATTTTGTCTTCACTATCGTTCCTATATCGCAAATCCATAATTTCTATCCATTACGACTTCGTCAATAGTAAAAAAATGATAGTGTGAAAATTAAGGTACAAAACGTGACACAAAGTGTGACAATAACACTACAGTATACTCAATAAAAAACTGTTATACTATGGGTAACAGTCTTAGCCAAGATAACTTTTTCAATTGTGTAATATTCATTACAAAAATATACGGCCTTTGAAACTGTCATCCGAATTCTCATTGCGGAATCCCATTCGATTCATTTCACAGTCAAACCATGAGCAAATAAGCAAAAGAGAAAATACAAGGAAAAGCTCTATGCAACAGCTCGTTCCGCTTGTACGGTAATGAGAAACTGCATGCAATTGCTATGCGAAGTGACCAGCCAGAAGTACTTGTGCCGTGTGATAAATCGGATTTGTCCCACCTTCTTCCGCGAGTGAACACTGGGCAAGCGGGTAAGGTATAATAAAAGTTCTCGCACACCTATGCTTTCTAATGAAACTTGAACCAAATCTAAATTAAATGGGAGTAGATAATGCATTCAACTCACCATCTGAGGGTCTATGGATAGAATTCCATAGCTGGAAAATTGCACAAGTTTTTTTCATGTACATTTGAATCCAGGGCATGGACAAAGTTGCTTTTGATAATAACTGTCAATTAATACTCATTAAAAGACTGTGAAAATAATTTTCACACTGTGAAGAGCCATATGTTTTGTTTTGGAAAGGATATGGTTAAAAGGAAAAAAATATATCTTTAATTTATACATACGGAAATAAAGTATTGTGTATTATTTATTATAAGTAAGTATAAAATATGTTGACAGAAGCGTTTGTCTAAAAATGCAGCCTATTATGGCAAAACAAATAAAACCAAGTAAAATAACTAAAAATCAAATATCTGATTAAATATTTTGACAGTAAAGTATTAATATGAAATAAATTTTGGCAATCTTTTCTAAAAGTTACAAAAAGCTATAATTTACCACTTTTCTTTTGACAAAGAATTTTAGCATTTTAAATAAGACTTTATTTTTTTTTAAATTTATTAAATTGAAGAAAATAAATAAAGGCCTTCGACAACCCACGGAAACTTTTTAATGATTTCGATTATTTAAAATATTTTTTTGACACATTTTTTTAGTATAAATTTATAACGACTTTGTTTAGGCAAAGAGGCTTCTTTGGTTTTTTAATTGCTTTTATTTGAAAATCACAATCTACACAACTAAATACACATTCTGTCAAAAGGAATTAAGCCAAAAATTCCGAATCATTCTCAAAAATCACTTTTAGATTAAAAAAAAGGACGACCTACTAAGTTTGTGTGAAAAGAAAAATGTATAAACACTCAATTTTAATAAATTTATTTTAATAAATTTTTAAATTATCAGATCACAATAATAAAATACCAATTTATTGGTCATCGTGCACGTTAAATTTGTGTGAATGTGATTTTGACTAAAACTCATTAAAAAATGTTTTTTGTGGCTTCTATAAAATTTGTTCTTTGAGGATTAATCTCTTTTGCCTAAACACGGTCGATAAGTATTCCAGACATACACTAAGCATTTATTTATGTACCAACATATTTTTTCAGCTATATAGTGTGTGTAGCGGTACTTATGAGAAGTAATAGACATATCACTCTATAATATAATAGAATTTTTACTATGGCAAAAAAATAATGTAACACCTTGTTCACTGCTTATAAAAAGTGTATAAATATTAATAATCACGATTTTTTTATAAATTAAATTAAATAAAATTGAATAGTTCACAATGTGCGATGACTCTCAGAAGTAGATACACCTTGGCAAAGCCATTACACTCAAAATAATATGCTGGACAGATGCGCAAAGCCCACCTCTCGCTTTTCCCTCTCTGTATTGTCTCTACATCAAATTAATCTCTCACTCACCCTGCGATCTTCATGTGGATACAGTGGCGTATCTTGACAATTTCGACTTTGAAGAATCTCAGTACAAATCGATTGACATTAATTATATTCACCAAGCATAACTTCTATTGAAAACGAATATATCGAGACTTTAAATATTAAAAACTACATCAAACAAGAATTGCTAATGTTGATAAAAAAGTTTTAATCACTTTATTCGATAATGTACAAGCAAGGAATATTCTTATATGTACGTATTATATAAATCAATTAAAACCAATATTTTTTCAGCATTTTCTGAGCTATTTTACTTATTTCATTTAAAATTGTTAATTTCGATATATTATTTAAACCGGCATGTTAAGCCATTATAAAATTGTAAAAATTATGTTTATGTTCCAATACAGTATGTAAAAACTCGACTTAAATATTTTTTTGTAATTAGGGTGATGCAAAATTATTACATAATTATACGAGTGATACTAACTCGTTTACAAATATAGTCGTATGTAATTTCGAAATGAGTATTTCTTTCATACGCTTTTAGACGATGTATTAAATCACGTTTTTAATAAATAATACAAGAACTTTCATCTACAAATGTACACATTTATTCAAAATAATAGTACGATTTAAAATTTTCAAAAACTAATTTTTACTTAACAAATGAAAATATTCCATTTATGTATAATGTAAATAGATTCGAAACCATAAAACTTTCTCGGTTTCAATTCATTGTTGCAATATAACAAATCTTCAATTTTCCGTTTTGTATAAGCGATTCAATCCGAAAAAATCAAAAATATTTGCAATAATCCACTTGACATATCTTAATAGCCACTTCCCACAAGAATTTCATGTAATTTCATTCAATAAGATTATATATATTTTTTTTAAATAACTCAGTTCTAAAATTTTAAAACTTGTTGCTACATTTTTCTTTAATGCAATTATTGATGGTAATTTAAATATATTAACAAAAAGTTAATTTGAGCTTTTTTTTAATTATTCTAACTACATATTACCCTTATTTTTCAAGTTAATAATAAATTTAATTTCTTATCACATTCTTTGATGGTACGTACATCAGAAAGTATAAGTTCCTGACATACGATTGCGCCAACGAAAGGCTAAATAATTATTGTTAAATGAATAAAAAAAAAATGTAAAAAAATATAAGTTAAATAACACAAAAGTATGATACTTTTAAAAAACAATGTCCCTGCACGATTTTCCAGTTTTCTACCAAAGCCTTATTCTTCTTTCGTTCACATTTCCTCGACCCGTTATTGATCTCAGCGATAATTAGTATAAATAACGTGAGAAAAATTCTTTCTGTATCGTAGTTTAATAATTTTTGATATATTGTTGTTCGTTTTTGCAAGACACGTATGAAGAATAAATATATTTCAGCAATCATTTAAAAACCGAGTTTCGCTTTTTGGCAATTTAAAGCCACTGTCCGAATCTACTTATGCTACTCGTATGTACTAATAAATATAATACTACATATTGAAATAATATATATATATATATCGTTCTAATTTTGAATTTCAAATACATCTTTTATCACCGACTGTTAATCGCTAGTTTCTATTATAAATATATGTATCGCTTTTAAACAATCAAATAATTTACAAACTAAAAATCCAGGTAGAACAAACAAGCGTAGGTAAGGAATTTAAGATTGGTAAATTTGTATTTTCAATGCCATTGTATATTAACCATCAATCACTTATCGTTGAGTTTAAATATTTTATAATCTTAAATTCCAATAATAATTTTAGGCATATCAATACAAATTGTCGGTATTCTATCGATGCAATTCAGTGGCATTTACAAAAATTTATGAAATTTTATCTAAGTACATAACAATATATACATAAGTTACACATATTAACATTTATTGCCTTTTACTCATATCGGATATTCGTATTAACTAAGAAATCAAAAAAAAGGATACATAGCTAAATTTTTATAAAAAAAAATATTTTTATATTTACATCGATACTTGCAATTTATTTGTCAATGTTATATTTAATGTGTTTAATAAGAATTCGTCTTCCGGAAAATACGGTTTTCCTGTTTCCACTTACTGGTATTTAGCATCACCGAACGTGTTAACGGTTTGGCAGCCGATTACCGCCGGTGTAAACGAAGCTACGTGATCGGAAAATCTACCGGAAAAGCCTTCGTAGACCCAATATTCTTTTATACTCAGTGTAGCATCCATACTACAGATTCAAAGGAAGGAAAATAGCTACAAAAACAACCCCGGTGCGGCAGAGATACAAAGCTTAAAAGGAGGTGATTTATTTTTTTCCTGAATTGGAATGAGAAATAATTAAATAAAGGTGAAAATATAATGATTTTTTTCTAGATTTAAAGTAAATATAATATATAAATGGCAGAGTATATAACTAAACTTTTTTATAAATTGCAGTAAAAAGTGAGTTGTTGGTATCCTTGTCAGTTAAATATTTTTTCTTAGTATTACGAGTATTTTCTACTTAAATACTGAACATTATGATTATATTTATACAAGATAGTAGTATATATAGTTCATGCGATAGGTAAAGTGGATTTTTTTAAATTTTATCTACTGGCAATCTTTATCGAAATAATCCAGTTTTTATTTATCATATTTCCACAAAATATTTAAAAATAATCATTATCGATTTTATTTGTTATGACTTCAGACACAAATAACAATGTTTTATTTGAAAATTATTATAAACTATAATATTATCTCATGATTTCAATATATTTTTTTTAAAACTGAAAATATTTTATCAATTTTATTTCTGGTTCAAACTCTATAATAGCGTTATGATTTTCTTACTATAAGTATTTTTTAAACAATTTTAGATGAGTAAATTTTACGAGTAACAGTTGTTAATTATTAGATCAACCGTTTCGGGTTCATGTTCTGGTTACAATGAAAGTGAATTACATTTGAAAACTTTTGTGAATAGTACCTTGAACCCGCAACCCCCACTTCTAGGCATATGTTCTATCCACTAACCTAAAAAATAGTATATTAAAAGTTTTTGTATGTACGAATATATTACATACAAATGCATGAAATATGGGCTAAAGTAAGCAATCTATTCAGGTCCATGGCCAACTGCACAACGCTCTTTCAGACATCTCTGTCTCTAGCGCTTTCTCTCCAGTGATTCACCTACACTCAACATTTTATATCTCCAATTACTTATCTACACGTCTCATTCATCTCTGGGGCGGATGAATGACTACCGAAGTTTTTTCTAACACCTTCCTGTGAATTTTAGATTCTTAGTCTCTACCCCTCAAGACATTCACTATGCTGGAGCTAAATTGTTCGCATTGTAGCATTAATACGAATGCAAAATCCTTGATTTTCTTCAACTAGACCACATATTCTTTGGAATATTTTATTTTCAAGTACCTTCGTGGCCTTTTTCTGTTTCTCAATTAGGCTCAAAACTGCACATACATGCATAACTATAGGCTTTACGGTCACTTTATAGATCAGAAAATTTGTTTTCTTTGACAGGATTTTGAATCTGATTAGACTCTTCTGCAGAACGTCTACAATTTTTCTGCTTTTTAATCTACTTGCAAACTCCAGGGTCATCTCATTCTTTTCGGAGATGTTAGTTCCTAAGTATTTTAAAAGTGTAGTCTTTTCAAATGTGGATTTTCCCATCAATTTGTTTCCTTGCGGGCCAGTTTTTCTCAATATTTTTAAAAACTCGATCTTCTTTATATTCACATATATATTCATATTTATTAAATAATAATACAACTATGACATTCATAAAAGCACACATATTTTACTCATAACATGATATATGGTAAGACAACTTATTAATTCAAATATATTTTCAGATACAATATATATTTCATAATTTAAGTAATAATGTAATATTTTTTATACAATGAAATACAGTGACAGTTTAATAATAAAATGAAAATGAAATATTTTTAAATGATAACGACAAGATAAAGTTCCACAGAGATTCAAAATATTCAGAGAAATTGTTAAATTTTTAATAGTGCAATAATTGTGCCAACATTTGTAGGATAATATACACAGAGAACTCTTAATCAATTTAATGCAACAAAACCAAACAAAATTTGAAACTACAGATAGATAGATTACCTGAACTCCAGTGGAAAATCGATTTCTAAGTTGCTTAAGGAAAATATAAGTGAATAACATCATAAAAGGTATAGAAGTTTTTTTTATGTAAACGACAGAAAGACTTGAAAAGTGGTTGTAAAGTATCTTGTGGATTTTAATAGATATATTAGTATTTATTTGGGCACCGCCAAGTGACGCCCTATTCATTTGACTTTTTTATATTTTGGAAAAATTACGAAACGTCATTCATCAATGCACCTTGAGAGAATACTTTTAAAAATAATGTATATTAATCTTAATTATATTAGAATTACTTGTCCACATATTACTTATTTAAGAAAAAATATTCCGGTGGCATATTCATACTATCAATTCCGTTAGCTTTTCCGGTTTGAAATAAAGCTTACACTTCCTCTATAAGTATCAGAGGTAGATAAAGAGCAGTGGTTGCGAGGACGTTGAAGTGTGGTGTGGGGAAACGACGCTAGGGACATAGGTGTAAAGTTTAATTTAATCTCGGAGAGCAATTCCCGGTCCCGGGCAGACACTTCATGTGGCTCCAAGTTTGACCTCCCCCTTACATTTCATACTGGACCGTTGATTTACAGAGTTTGTACAAGTCGGGATAAGGCATCACATTTTTTAAACAATTCTATAGACAATATATTTTTATCTCTTTGATATGTGTAACTATAAGTACATAAATTAATTTTTAAACTAAATATATAATACAAACAAACTATATTTATAATATGTTTTTTAGTCATGATGGGGTTAGTTAACTAAATAATTACCGAATATGCTGCAGTATATCATATATAAAAAATAAGAGGAACAAGACAGAATTTTAACGATCAGCATAAAATTTATTTAAAAACGCTAAAGTATTTTTATATATATATTAATTAATAACACTTTTTTAAAAATAATAATGACTAATTATAAACAG
Organism: Rhyacophila sp. 25_7; assembly: GCA_036584705.1. Classification (NCBI taxonomy): domain Eukaryota; kingdom Metazoa; phylum Arthropoda; class Insecta; order Trichoptera; family Rhyacophilidae; genus Rhyacophila; species Rhyacophila sp. 25_7. Next base: position 4,012 of record JAPMAE010000562.1, on the reverse strand, counting down.
AAATTTCACAAGATTTGCACAATACGGTTTTAGAACAGAATTCTGAATTAATATTAAGAGTGCAGTGGTATAACTATATGCAAAATAAAATAATAAAATAGAGAACCAAGACGTTTCATATATCTTAATTTAAGATGATACATTGTATTGAAAATGCCTAAGTTACGTTCACATGCCAACTGGAGTCCGTCATCCACGGAGGCAATTGAACATACATGTGGTGCTCGCCTGAGTCAACGAATTTGATATACAATAAGGATTCAAAAAGATTGTGTGGTGACAGGTACTCATGGAGAAGACTTGTGATTTTTATACGCTCCTGTTAAGGGTTAGACATTGTTAAAAATGAAGAGAAATCATACTGACTTGTTTTTTTTATATCGCATAAACATAATACAATAATAATGAATATTTTTTTCTTATCTTTGCATTCGTACAACCAAAGCTTACTTGTATAAACGACGGCGCTGTTTCCTTTTCCGACGCCCGTCTCATATTTTGACGGACGTCGGTGAGTGTTAACTAGATCGGTGCCAAGTCGCTCCTGTCTGAAGGCCTTATTCGTGGCCAGAGTGTACAATTTACGTTCAAAACCAACTGCAAAATATCATTCACGAAACAAAGGCTAAAGGTTGTTGTTATCCCTATTATATAAACAAGCTAAATTTCAACATGTCAAAATCACCCTTAATCAAATTTTTGTTGACCTGATAATTTTTATCTGACATGTAAAATTTTAGATATTCATTGTAATTAATAATTTATTCATTGAGTTTTATTAACAATCTGTTTTTTTTTTAAATATACACACATAGTTTTAATTTCTAAATTAATTATTTACAACACACATTTTTTATCATGTTCACTACATGAAGTTAGTACTCGTGTAAAACATGTATTAATGCATTTAAAATATTCAACAATAGAAACCATAAGTATAATCATGAACACAAAACTTTTTTTCAATTGAAAGACGTAATCGTTTTTTGAATTGTTACTTAACGAATCGTCTGTAATTCTTAACCTTTTAACCGCTCTTACGGCGTTTTATAACTATATCTCAAGACGGACAATGTTTGCGGCATGTTTTCCACTTATATTTCTTCTTTAAAGGCTAAGAAAAATTGAATTTCAATATATTTCATGTATATATATATATATAAATATATTTTCATTTATTATTTCACAACGGAAAATCTGTACATTGCGTGAATCTTTAAAGACTCAGTTAGCACAAGTAGTATATTGTGTTGATGTGTGCAAGATAAGTTATTTTTCTCTCGAGAGATTACCAAGGGTGAAGGTCTGCATCTAATTGTAATGAAATCCTTGTGTGCTACGTCAATTTGTGATTATAGAGATATTAATTGGATTATTTTATAATATTAATTGTTCAATAAGCTGATATTGTTATATATTTTAAAATAATTTTATATATGATATGCTTTAGATGTTACGATTGTATTCATATACATTATTGCGTTATCTAAAAATGGTAAGAATGACATTAATGTTGAAGCCAATAAGACAAAACTATCCTCCGAGAGCTTCTATATCTAGCTTTCTCACTCTAGTTCTTTAAACTTAATCTTTCTGTATTTTTCATAATGGTACGACTGATGGTATATGCTTGTATTTTTCTAAAATAGCCAATGAGTCTGCTGAAGTGCCTTCAAATATGTTTTGAGAGTTCTCCGTTAATTGTACATCACAAATTGATTTTTATAACTAAGTTTATTCGCCCAATATTCTAATTGCAACAGATGCTAATTACATATTTGTTTTTTTTTAACTGATCCAAGCATTCAATATAATATCTTATTTTTGAATAGCCCCATAAGTTTTTCTTATTTCTCCTTCTCTGTAGGCTTTAATTTTCATATCTATATAAAATTATGAAGGATATAGTTATATAATTACTATAAAAAATCAAATATGTTTATAACGATTCGATAAATATAGTCATCCGTATATGGAAACTTTCAATATCACAATGTTGATTAAGATTATTTTGAGTCGAATGGATAATAAAAGGTTAATAAATGCGTCACATTTTAAAATGTATATAAATAAAAGCATTGAAGATTTCATCAAGCAATAAATCACTAGTTAATTATGATACTAATGAAATTAATTACAATACAAAATCATTATCACATAGCTAATTGAATAGTCGAATAGTTTTATTTTAACTCACTCAAAACCACTAACTGTGTTTGAGATGTCATTGCATATATCGCTACGAATTGTATACGTAAAGGGATATTGATGGCAAAAAAGTAGCAATATTAAATATATTTATAGACAACACTCATGTCTCCGAATTGTTACATATAGCGAATGATTCCCTTAAGCGTACTCAGTCCTGTGTGTACCTGCTTTATTCATGTTGCCCATAGGATTTGGCACGTAATTGTGAAAACATTTTCTACTGTCGTCTGAATACTTTCAACTTTTAAACGTTGCCTCGTGTCCCCAGGTAAACGAAATAATACCTTGATGTTATATTCCGTGCATGCACATACTGTATATATAAATCAGTTACAAAATACAAAAGATTACTACAATAATATATACAAGTAATATAATTAAACAAAGATTGTTAAATAATACTATTGATTACAACTCATAATTAATTAGTAAACGGGTTTGAAAATTTATATCTGCATATATTATATTAAATAGTATTTTAACACCAGGGCTGAGGATTCGGTTCAATATTTACCGATTTCAACTCCGACTTTATCCTATTCTCCGACTTCGACTCCTATTTTTATTTAATTTTATAATTTGCTACATCTATTTAATTTATTTATAATGATAGGTATAAATAAAATAGTGAGTACATTCGTATCCAAACAAATCAATTTAATAATATATATATGCAATAGGCAATATCTTTAAACAAAAATAATTATGTTCAAAATATATATGAAAAAATATAATTAGACAAATTACATAATTAAACAAATACTGTAAAATAAAAGAACTTACTTCAATTTTTTTATTTTGGCACTTCAGTGATATATAAATAACACGGCTTCCGAGAAACTGTCTGACATAATGTAGTCCCAGAATTCTGAATCATATGCATTCATTGACATTTGAAGCATGCCGTAATGTTATTCATTAAAGAAAATAAAAAGGAGTCGGAGTCGATCAATTTTTTTCTGACTCCGCCGGCTGCGAATCCACTGCTTTTTATAATACTCCTACATAATCTCAATCCACGCTAAGCGTTAACAATTGAATTTTATAACAAAGCTATTAAAAGAT
>JAPMAE010000561.1:15085-25103 GCA_036584705.1 Rhyacophila sp. 25_7 | reverse complement strand
GTCTGTTACAACATTTTAAACTGATAATAGATTTGCCTCGAGTATTTATAGTAGAGAAAATAATTATACTAATAAATAATCATTAAGTATTATGAGTAATAAAAATTCCTCCCCTATGCCATAAGATATTATGTCAGAACCCGGCAAGCTATAGCGTTTTAGCAAAAAAAAAAATCTTATTTAATTACTTCTTTCAAAAAGATATTGAAAGTAAATCTGTCATGACATACCATGTTTAATATTATAAATCATCCAAAGTATTCGAATTTGTCTAGTAAACTGCTTTTAATGCTTAGCAGATTAGCTCGCTTATGGCTCTTGACTAGTTACATACTTGAGAACTATTTTCCCTTTGTATAAAACATATACATTTAAATATTAAATCAATATTAGATACCTACCTTAATTATTAATTTAGAAATAAATATTTGTAGGCAAAAGTCGTGAAATAACATAATGAATAAAACCCGACTTTTATCTTCATAGTGTTACTCAGCGCTACATCTGTTCGCTTAAATTATCATATAAAACATCAATATTCATATAAGATTATATCAATGTACAGTTGTTGACGTTATTGTTCAATATACTTGATAATAAATAATTTAGTTTTTAACGTTTTAATTTATCTGCATAATATTTCACATACGTGTTTTAACGTGTGTTGATGTTCATAAATCGTGTTAAGAAATAAATAAACAAAATAAAAATACCTCTCTTAACCTCTAGAACTCCACAATTATCAGTGAAATTCTTAGCTATTCTTCCATTAAAGCCATAATTGTGAAATTTACAACAATAATTCTAAGGCGCCGTTCATTGTTTATTATGGAAAAGCATTTGATTATAAAATTATTCGCTGGCATATGTGAAGTCAATTTACCAGGTATTCTAAACCGACGTCAAAGATTTATGTTATAGGTAAACTCGATTGAATTATTATTTGTACGCATTCTTCAAAAAATATATTTTTATTTTTAAAGAACTAGCAATACTTACTGGTAACTAACGGAATGTCTTCAATAAGTTTTACTGCTGATGTTTGTTGAATTACTATTAGGTACTATCAACTCTTGGGTCGATTAGAGAATAGCTCTAAGTTTTTTTTCAACACACTAGAAAAATTAAAAAAATAGAGAGACCATACGAAACTGATTTATTGATGAGCGTTTTCGTCTTTGGTTATCTTCCTATGTTGCAGAGAAATCAAAGCGCATTAAGTGCTTGTTGTATAGATCCGCTAACGGCTTTATGTTAAAGAGTGATCCTTGGATTCTGGTCTGTGAAAAATAAAGCATTCCTACATGTTAGAACATGGTGAATCTATCTAGATCGTTCCGCCGGTGCGAGTGATGGTTTCGATTGTGAAGCAAAATTTTCACATGGTTTGTGTCACATGTGATATGGTAAATTTATAAAAAATGTTTGTCGCTAGTAGTGGCTATCCTACTGACTATTTTATGGATGTTTAGATGTTTGAAAGAGTAGCATTAGCCCGGGAGAGGCAGTTTCTTTCGAGAAACGGCGCTTTTCTCTTTGTGCTGCAACGAAAGCTAAAATACACGTTCCACAAGAAAAAATATAAACATTGCTTTTGTGAGCTTTTTTTAAATGTTAATTTTGAGCATATTATTTCCGGCTCAATCAACGGTGTATCAGTTTATACATTATTGATTGTAGAATAGAAGTTTAACTTTCAATTTAAATAAATGATTATACACAGATTGAATGACCAAAAACGTATTTTTAAAACTATATTATTAAACGAGTTATTACAATAGTGTATAATAGTTGTAAATATTGGAATGTGGTTATTTTTAAATACAATTTTTAGTTTTTTATATATATAAATATTATATATAGTATTTATAGTTCATTTAACTAGAAAATATCAAACATCTTTTTTTCTATTAGTACATATATTTACTCTTAGATAGAATTATCGATTGTAAAATTGATTAATAATTAATTTCCAATATTAACTCACAAACCACCATTAATATTGTTTTCTAATAGAATATTTTTTATTTCAATTTAGTGTAAAATATTGAAAACCGCTGGTAAAATACGTGATAGTGCTTTTATGGTTGGAGGTCAGAGTTGATAAAACCGGTCAAATTGTCTGTACATTTGAGAACAATAAACCTAACCGTCAAAACATGGAGATGTGTTTCTACCTGTAATAATTCTAATAAACATTTACATAGATACTAAATAATTTAATTGTTATTATCGACTAAAGCTTCTTCGGTAAAAGCTTTTTTTATCACCATTTAAATACAATTTTGCTTTAATACTCACTTATTTACAGTTATTGGTTTTTTGACATCGATTTTCAGTATATTTACTGCAAAATATTACAGATTTTTAATAAAAATTTTTTTTTTTAGTATATCTTCAATTTATTTATAGAAAATTTGTACGTTTAGACATTTAATATAGGTTTTCATTTGCTAAGCTTTTTAGATGTTATATCTCATACGTTTGTTTGGATTATGGTTTCAATCATTTCATTCATATATTAAAATATTAAAATTTTATTCGTAGAATTATGAGTTAAAATTTACTTTTAATTATAATGTTTTAAACTAACTAATCATATAATTAAATATACTAATTAGTTTTTCTCTTGGTAGATCATCAAATAAAGGAGGAAATTTCCAGTCTGAAGGTTCTACACACTACTTTTATAGCTGGAAAAATTGTACAGGTTTTTGACGTGAACAAAATTAGTTGGGCTAATAATTGACAATTATAACTCGTAAAAAATCTATCCATGTAATCTTTACTTTGTGTAGATTCACATATCACATTTCGGAGTGAATATGTTAAAAATTGTAAAAAAAACACATATAGTTTTTTGTAATATTATAACACCAGCTAAATTACCAGTTATTGCATGGAAATAAGAATTTTTACCTATCTCATTAACTATAAAAATGTTCTCCTTAAAATTAATCTAATCCATACAGAATTTGATATTTTACCACAGTTATATAATTAAAATAAAACAATTAGTACCATTTCAAATGTAAACTACCTAATTGTTATATTCTCGTATATAAGACATTAACACATTTACAAAGTCTAACTATTACGAATACTTCTCTGTACTATCAATAATATGTGTATAACAATTTTCGTTTTAATCACAATTTTCAATATTTGATTCACACTTGGCACAAATATTTTCTCGATATAATTAAGTAAAGAATCAAGCTTCTTCAGTAATATTTTTTACTCTATGCTATTTAAAATAATATTATTCAGGCAAAGCGTTTGAATAATAAACTTTTTCTTGTGAAATTCAGTACACTCTAATTAAAAACAATAGACATGGTGTTCATTTTTAATATACCCATTTTTTTATTTTTGTGTGAGATTATAAAAATTGATTGTACCAATAAAGTATTAATTACAAACAATAATCGCCACAGTACACGGTCGAATGTTTAATAAGCAACAATAAACCGGAATACTAACACCTTCTGTGTCAAAAATAATACGAAAATATTACTACGATGGATTGAAACGTAATTTTATACACTCACTATTTTATTAAATTTCTAACAACATCTTTATAGACAATGAAAGACAATAAAGCTTGCTTGATTTGCACCGTGAAATCTTTTGGCGATTTAACATACGACCAGTCTAATATCAAATTTGTAGGAGCATCTCGATATATTTAATTTTTCCAAACAAACATCACAATATCACTATTACCAAATATTTACATAATGGTGACTTTTATATATGGTATATTAACAAGTAAAACGCTGTCTTTGAAGATTACAGCTAAAAGCATTAATAATGATATTTAAGTTTCTTGGATCATATGTATTAATATTACAAAACTGGTTAAATATTTCATGAAAACTTTTATAATTTCAATGATTTTATAATATTTTTTCATTTTTTTTAGATATAATGGTTCAGTATTTTTGAATCACATCATCTTCATAATAAAATTTCATTTTCAACCAATTTTGGCTATTTTTTACTGCTTCATTTTTTTTCTTCATATAAAAACTCTGTTTTTATTATGCAATTTAAGATTTGATCACATATCCCATTTTTCGTTCAGTATTTATTTTTTCCGAATTATTTTTTTTCATCATTAATGAGAGATTATTTAAAAAAAATGCTATTTTAAAGGTTGTGTGTTAAACAGTGCTATTGTATTGTTATATTTTAGAAATATATTCAAAGATATAAGGATACACTTTTATCAAAAAGTAGAAACAAAAAGCTTTTATATTCGAATATTACTTTAGGATTTCTTACTTATACGATAGTCTTCATTTTTATGAATTATTGGTATAAATATTACTAAATATTTTACTTATATCTACAATAGGGTACTATTTTAAATACTAATTGAAAACAGTATATAAATTTAAAATGTCATAGACACACCATTTTAAAATGTATACTTTCTTATAGTCTGGCACGGGTTAAAAATATTCAACATGAATTCATTGCGCGCTTACAATAGTTTAGAAATTCGTGCACACAGCGAACAAAATAATAGCCAATTCTTACGAAAGATCGCGAGGAAATTTTATAAGTATAATAATGAAAAGGTGTTGGCTCTTTTTTGGGTAATTTTGTTTATGAATAACCATTAGAATTGTAGTTCACAGAGGTCTGTTATTACTCTACCGCTTTTGATATTGTACTAAATTCAAAAGTCACGATTTTATACCGAAGCCGATATCAAAACTTACTCAGTTACACCCAAGTGAAATATAATTGTACGAGAATTTTACTAATGTATAAGAAAAAAAAACTTTAATGTGAGTCTTTTTATTACTTATAAGATTATAAAATCATTATTTGCCGCTCTATATTTATAACACAGTAATGATCTGCAGTTACCATCCTATAATTTTACATAAGGAAAGCATTCTAATTTATATTTGTTTACCTAAGTTTGGTTTAGTTTCAACATTTATTTTTTTATGTTGATAACTATAAAAACTTGGGAAAGCAGATGATATTTTACTATTTAAACTATTATTGTTTTTCCAGCGCTACGATATATTCATGTCCATGACTGACTACACAAAGTTTTTAAACTTTTTTGTTTTCGGTTTTTCCACGTGCTTTCATTTGCTTTTTTTGCATCTTTCTTGAGATTTTACATCCATTTTCTCAAGGTACGGCCCTAGGAAAAGTTTTTATTGAATTGCTCACACACTTGAGTGTCTGTTAGTTATATCTGTGTAAAGTTTCATATAGGACCTCAGCATTCATATGGATGCGATATTTTTTAAATTTCATTAAGACGGTATTTTTTTTTTAATACGCTCAGTCTCTTTTATTTTCATCTTAAACCTGGCATTTTAATCAGATATATAATTATATGTTTTACAGTTAAGTTTTAAGCGCGGAATTTTAAACTTTTCCTTTCATTAATGTATTTGCGGGCTTCAATGTTATTTATTCTTTTGGGATGTGTTGGCTTCCAACATAGAATAAAAATATATACTTTAGAATATTTTGTATAATGTGAATGCTTGTAAAATATCATCATACTAGTTTGTTTGTTATATCAATTTTATAGCTCACAATAAAGATATTATTTATTTCAACAGGCTTGCAGTTTGAGGTAAGTACCCAAAAGGGGACCAAAATATATTTCTATTATCTTTACCATAAGCTCAGCCATATATTAGACAGAGATATTAAAGTTGAATGAAAAAGGGTGAATGCACTATATTATCTAGATTTTGATACTGGATAAGTAGATCAGAACTTACTTGAAGCTTATATTATACGAGTAACTAATGGTTAACTTGGACATTATTAAATGGAGGCGGAGTAGTTCCATTTGGTAAGAAACATTTTATTTATCTAAATGTATAAATTGAATACATATACTGTAAAACGCAATTTAATTTAACGATATTAAAGTGATATTTATTTAAAACACTTTGCTTTTACTTTGTTTTAAATTATATAATATAATATTAGAGGACGCGCAATCTCTTACAAGAGCATTATCTGTTATTTAGCGGGGGCAATATAAGCAAACTTAAATATATAAAAAGCTCTTAAATACCTGAAGTTTGTGTTGTTATTTGATATTAAAGTATAGGGATTTCAGCTTCCTATCATAAAAATGATCTCTGTAGGGTGACCAAACTAAACAACCACCTCTGAACCGTAAATAACAAATAACCTCGAATATGATATTACATACTCTTAAGCAATGTAATCGAAATAAATTATTTATACCACAATTGTATTAAATATTTTTACAAATGAATTATTTAAGCATTTTTTAAATTAAAAAACTGAATTTCGTTTATTAAAAAAAAAAACTTTAATTTAAAAACCATTTTATTGATCCGTGTCTACGAAAGGACTTTTCTCTCACGACACCCAAAAATAAAATTTGATGTTAAATCATAGATATAATACACAATTTATACTGGATAAATGACTCTCATAACATTCATTTAACTAGTAGAAATGGAAATTTTATAATTTAATATGTAAGTAATTTTGCAGTATATATTTATAAACGTATTTCATATGATTTTAATGAATGCATCCCATATTCATAAGATATTTTATCGTGAATAGTCTTTGCTTATAATTATTATATTTATCGGAGAACATTATTTTATTTTTTTATAAATTAAACAATGGAATATAAAATTCATGACTTTACCTTGTTTTTTTTATTTTATAATGATTACTTTATTCTGCCAAATATATTTATAAATTAACACATCTTTTGCGGGGCCGGTTAGGGTTGCGCCAACACCGGTAGCGGGCCTATCAGCATAGCGAAATCGAATAAAAATGAGTTAATGTATAAAACATTTTTTTTTCGATTTTAAAAACAATCCAAATATCTTTTCAGCACACCAATCGCCACTTGGTCACCCTATTTACTTTTTACCGAGGTGCGTCCCGTGTTTTTGAAAATTGTTTCTCAGTAATGACCAATTTAGATAGTGGCTAGTCAATTAATATCGTTTTATATGGTGACATCGCTCGCTAAGATAACAAGAAAAGCGAAGCGGTGCAACAGATAAAACAATTTGGGAATCACTTAACCGGTGTAGCAACAGTCCAATAAGAAATATAAATAAATTATGAGAACTCTTTTATAGCATTGTTCAAAACATTCTTTATAAAGTATTATTAAATTTAAAAATGACTTTTTCTTTTGATTTAGGACTTTTGATACATTGTAACTTGTAGTGTTGGGGAGTATGTACTATTGAAGCAAAAGATTATTTAAGCATTCGCATACTATTATGCAAAGTAATTAGTCACACTTAAAAATCAAAGTAATTACCTATATACACGAGTATGTGATCTTTTGCGCAAAGACTTTTTGAACATGGAAAGTTGAAAAGAACTTTGAAGAACATACTCAAATACATTTTTAACAAATGATATTTACTAATATTTCTCTTTTCAATGCTATATTTATACTTATATATCTTTTAAAGTGATTTTATAATATACTTATTCACTTACAAGTTTCTGAAGTGAACAATATTTTATAAGTATATATTTTAATCAAATAACAGGATACGACAGGCAACAATAGAAAAGCGCTTGATTGTATTGGTATTACTAAGAGTTACTTTATTATGTTTGTATAAATATCAGGGTTATGAAAAATCTTTTATACACGATTTATCAGTTTTTTAATCTCTTTACATAAAGTTATTACGTTAATAGGGTTTATTTTGTAGTTTCATTTTGCTATTGTAAATGTTTATTATAACCTATTTTCAATACAAAGTAGCGCATATAAGTTTTAAATAACAATATAGTTTTTATTCTAGCTAAGACGAAACATATAAATGTTATTTAATTTATTCTCAGATAGTGTATAATTGATATTTTTGTTTAGTTATAATCTCTCTCTTCTTCATTCTTTGGTTTTTGGCAAAGAAAGAAACACTTCATTTTTCTCCTTAGGAGAGAAGGAAAGAAATTTTCAGACAGAGTGACGTTTATTTTAATTAACTGACGCCAGAAAACTCGTCTCTCTCTCTCTCTCTATCTCTGCTCTCTCTTTTGATAACATTTTTGAGCATCATACTTTGTACAACATTTTTCATTTTAAAAAATGCTGTACAAAAATTATGCGATTTGAGCCAATGACATTCAACTCGTAAGTGCGATAAGCTATCCACTTCCATGTGAAGGCGATCAAACATGTATATGTTAGATACAATCATTATTTAAAATGTATTTACGTTATGTTCGAACTTAGTTTTGATCTGCGCCTTTTGACTTCATAAATAAACGTAACGTATACTGATATAACTACAGTACAATTAAGTTTTTCATTAGAATAGTATTATTTTAAAAATAAAATAGAATTTATTTATAATTCTTATAATTTCAATAGTTTTTTTTAAGAATGAACAACCCTACATGGTCAAGCAAGACAGGTGTATAATATGGAGATTCATGTGCGCTCATCTCTCCTTAATGTACACGTGAAGATGTACTGGTAATAAAATACTCCGGTAGAGGCAAACGCGAGACAAGCGACTGACCAGTGACCATCGACCATCGCCAACCATTTAATATTGAAGCGACTAGCAATCAATAAAATATTATTAATAAAATTTAATTTTACTACCAATTTTCATACATAAGTAAGTAATTCTGTATTTAATCCTAAAAAAACAAAAGCACTGTACATACTTTGACGTTTTGTAGTTGTAAAATATGACGCTAGGGGTTTTTGAGATAAAAATATTTTAAAATAAGAATATTATTTTAACTTAAATACGGAACAATAAAAGTATCCTGTCTAGAACTATGTTTTTTGGCAATACAAAATGCAAGGAAACGTTAACTAAATTTGATACACTAAGCGTTTTTTTTTAATTACACTCTCTATATTATTCATAGTAGTGGACGTGATAAAGTAAAGATCACAAACGCACTTTTATTTAGAAATATAGTGTTAGTTATATGAGAGTCACTATATAAAAATATTGTTATTAATTTTAACATGACCATATTTTTGACATTTGGCATCTTTTAAGTCAACTACTCATATTTAATAATATGATGGCAATGAGTGTCGAATGGGAAGTGCAATAAAAATTAAAAATTTCAAAAAATGCGCCCGAAGAATTGTCATCAAATAATGCTCATTAGACCGAAAAAGTCCGAAAAAGTAACACAAAGAAATGTTTCTCGTGGAATATGAGTTAACTTTTTTAAAGATAAAGTAAAAAAGGTGTTAAGTCAAAAAATGACCTTTTTGACTTAATAATGCAGTTCGATAGATTTTTGCATGCTTTATCATATGGTAAAAAAAAGCTTAGCCATATTCCTTGTATTTTTATATATTATATATTTATATATTTTTTTGTATATTAAAATGGCACTACTATAATATTAATTATTACTACATTTAGAATGAATTTTAATTCTTATATTAAAACTAATAAGCGGACTGTAGAATATATATTTTGACCTAAAACGTTCTATCAGTATAACGATGATATATTTGTATACTATTGTATTAAATGTAAGTATGTAAACGTATTTTCTCGCCGTAGAACTTTAAAGCAAGAATAAAAATAGTATTGTGAAATAGCGTACGCACTTTCTATTTGTGGTTGACACAATATTGAATAATTAACAAAAGTTTTTTGCGTCGCCAATAATTCCCAATATTATCAAAAAAAAAATCTTACTTATATTATATAAATTAATAAGTCAAAACCCGAGTATACATTGGGCGCCAACTGCGAACATCATGTCCGAGCTATCTAGCAAACTACATCTAGCAAAAACGAACGCATTTTTTATTCAGATAAAAAGTGACATGTCCTATTAAATGCGGAGCCAAATATAGAAAAGATGTAGTTTTTGCCAAGTATATATCGAGCACTTCTCTAAGTTTATCGCCTTACTGTTCTCTCCTTATTCGTTCTATGGTGACGTAAGGAATGGTCGCGTTTAGCTGCGCGCTGCCGGTATGAACTTCTGGCCATATCTGTACGTTGGTAACCCG
>JAPMAE010000560.1:3857-18411 GCA_036584705.1 Rhyacophila sp. 25_7 | reverse complement strand
TCTCTGTGTTTTGCATTAGAGCAAATATGGTTTTAAAAAATCGTATTGCCTCATTCATAGCTACTCCTCAGTGGTATGGAGTGTATTTTTTTAAATTTTTAACATTTATTGATTTAAAGCGTAAAATGCTATTCGTAGCTCTCCTTACATTGACACAACTTTACTCTACAGATAAAATTCAATTCATCTTCTAACTCCGGGATATTAATAAAATAATTTTTGGTGTAAATTTTCACGGTTAGTGTGACAATAAAACAAAAAAAAATACATCGGGCCGTGGCATATCGGTTATAAATTTCAGTTTAGTTTTAAATTGAATTATTTTTGAATTAGAGATCACTGGCAATAATTTCTACCAAATTTTCATTGGTAGTACTATTTTATTAAATTTAATCAAATTAATCCATTTTCGCTTGAATGCGGAAAAATTATCGTCTTTCTTGTTTAAGTATACGAGGCATGTTGAAGAGACATGGAATACAACTATTCATTCAATAGTTCATAGATATATCTAAGATATTATAGATTTAATACAAGGCTTAAGCTTAACTCTTTCACTTTTGAAACCAGGACATAGACCAAATTGGTTGAGCTAATAACTGATAATTATTACTCGTAAAAAAACTTTCGAAATCTTCACATATGCTTTGCTTCAGAGCGGATATGGTTAAAGATATATGTATATATATAATGTAGACTAAAATCATCATGAACAATATTTTTACAAATATTTTTTTTTTCCAAAATTGAGTACAGGTGACCATCATGCAACACGGTATCTTGTGTACAATACGGTGTCGCTCTTACACGATAAAAAAAATTGCGTAAACCTTCATATAGCATGGCATCCTACAACACGGTTTCATTCTGATGATGATAAACATATTAATAATAATGCGGAAACCCCCTTATACTTATAAAAATCTTGAATCTCTTGAAATGCACACAGAAGCCAAAATTTGAAAAGAATCTAGAAAGGTGTTTATTTTAAAAAAATGAGATTTACTAGGATATTGTAAGGGTTAATTGTAATAGACTAAAATAACGGATTTTTTTGAAGACAGCCGAAAATGCAAAAAATGTTAACGAAGAAATGGGTTTAGAATGTGATGATATCGTTCGACCTAAAAAACGCTATTGCCTCATTGTGCTGAACAGTGAAGAAGAAGAAAAATAATAATATGCACTTGAATTATTGAACTTGAAAGATTTTTGTTTTACATGTGTTTATATTTTTGATAAAAATTGTTGAATTAAAAAAATATATTTTACTATAAAAAGTTTTCAGAACGCATCCATCTATTTTGTATTGACTTTTACCCTCGAATAACACGGTATATTTTAGGAACCTATCTACTGTGTTGTAGAAGGGTTACCTATACTTTGGTTAACAGAAGCAGAGATGAATAAAGATAGCAAGAAAATCGTTGGAATTCTCAATTTTACACATCTTTTTTGATCAAAAATCTGTTAATTTTATGTATATTATAAAAGTAAGCTTAAAACGTGATTTTATATAAAAACGTCAACAATTGAATCTGGTGAAAAACAAATAGGGACATTAATATGACAGTTGCAATAATTATATTGATTTTTATAAATTCAAACTAAAAATTGATATAAATAACCGTTGAAATAAATACTTGTTTGTATTTATCTTCATTCGTTAAAAATCAACAGCCTATCTCACGCTATGCTTCTAAGTAAATGCATAATTCAAGATGAATTTTATCACTTGAACATTAACAAATATTCAACTGCATATTGTATTTGCTATTGAACGCAAAACTAGTTCAGAATACTGATGCGTTTCGGATGCAAAATATATTTTCTCACCGTTTTCGCAAAGAATAATCACTTACCTCGATGGTGCGTCACATTATCAAAGGACGGATTGTCTTCGCGTATTCAAATTTTTTAATGTTGTCTTTCTGTATTCAAAATCTACGGTATATTCGATGCCCGAAGCTATTTGTTTAACGAATATAAGAATGGAATAAGATTTGCATAATACGGTACCTTTTTGGTTACAGTGGCATTAGAAAATACTTTGCTTCTTCTTGATAGGAGAACAATAATGTATATCATTTCATAACACATATAACATTATTTTCAAATATATTTATTTTTCAAAAAATATTTATGGAAAATAAATGATGAATTATTGTTTTGAAAAACCAAATGACTGTCAAAGAAGTTGCTCACAAAGTTTCTAACAGAAACCCTATATATTGATATCATCATTTCTTTCAAACAAAGCAACATGATTTCAAAGTTGTTTAATATACATTGATAACAAAACTACGAGAAATATCCTGAGAAAACGAAAACATCACCATTTTCATCCCAAAATGTAGAATTAATTTACCAGTAAATATCGTGACATAGAGAGCAATATAATTTTCTCCGTAATTAATATCTTCCACACGAGGGAGATTGAGTTTAAGCAGATTTTGTCCTTTGAATTAATTTTCTTAAATATAGATATAATTTATGTTTTTCACTTTTTAATTTTTGTATATTTTTATCTCTTACATTAAATATTTGCTCCTTATATTTAGTTTTGTATTTTATATTTATTAAATATTTTCATATTGTCAACCCATAAAACTGATAATTTGTAATATCCATAATACGTAAAAATAATGAATATATTGAAATTGTAATTCAAAAAACATCTCAAACTGTGTTGGTTGTATTGAGATTTTTTTTTAAATCTAATAATTGTCCAAGGTCAATCATTTTGACCAAAATCTTAATTTAAGAGACAGTGAAATAACTTTTGCATGTGTAGATACTTTTGGCCAGCTTCAGAACTCAAAAACATAACCTTCATATTGACAGTTTGATGTGAAAAAGTCTCTAAGCCCCTACCGAGGGTAATATAACATACAAACTTCTTTAACCGATCAAGTGCCAGAAACGAGTTAACTCGCACAACTTGAAATGTGGTATGCTAGACAAATTTAAATAACTTTGATGATTTTAAATATGAAAACGCAGAGAAGTGACAATAATATGATCATTAAAAATAAAGTCATGACAAAGAAACTTAAAATATACTTTTAAAAGAAATATTAAGGTTCTATATTTGCATAAAAAAAATCACATCATTCTGGGTTATGTCTTTTATGTCTGGCATAGAAAAGGTTGAGTAAGTAAAAAGTATTTGTCAGATTTTATATTAATACGTTGTTTCAGAATACCCAGTATATTTTGACTGCAACAAAAAAGCAAAAATGACATACACATGCCGTTGAATGCTAAACGCAGTCATTAGTGAAAAAGAAAGATGCTCCTGTTTGAGAATGCCTCTCACCAAATTCCCGAACACAATGCGTGACGGTGCTAATGTCATCGTGCATGCATGTAGGGTATCACGTGCACAAAGCGAAATGCATATAATTACATGTTTATTATTCAGCCTAAAACGCTCGAGTATTCTAATTTGAGAAGTTATATTATACATATATTCTAATACTATGGACCAGGCGTCGGCAACGTTCTTTTAGCTGCTGGTCAAAATCAGCCAACATATTAAGAAGACGCTTTCGGTCAAAGAGTTTTTTTATAAATCTATTTTACAAAAAATAAAATTAATCAATTTATTTTAAATTAGACCATCAGTGAATAAAAAGATAAATTTTACTGGGAAAATTATGACAATATGTTTTTAAACTCTTTTTAAATTTAACATTAAAATATATTCAAAATACTGCAACACTTTCCTCTATTTCGTAATTGTTATCAAACCAAATTATTTATCTATATTATTTATATTTTTTTAAAGTATTTATTTCATGTTTATTGTATTAAATTATTTATAAACTTTGTTTGCAGAACTCAATTGGGTCACTTGAAATTACCAAATGGGTCACATGGTGACTTGTAGGTCATAGGTTGCGAACAACTGCTAAACACGTTAAATTCTTACATATAAAAATTCTTTGTCGATAAATGTTTATCTTTCAATGTGATATATAGAGCATAATATAACTATATAGCTCGTAAGAATATTATCGTATCCTATACTTGTCATTTTAAAACATTCTTATACTATGGCGTACAACTGAGTTTTTGGTAATCAATCGTTTTTGAATATTTTATACCACTGTTTGACTTCATTTTGTCAGAGCATTTTGAACAACATGCCCATTTAAAAATTCCATGTGCGTTTAAATAAACCAATACTCATATCTGATACACTTATATGCATATTATAAATGTAAAATGAGAACAAAAAAATAATCAAGAGTTATTCTTTTAATATTGGTGAAATAGACTATCTAAGGTAATATTTAAAAAATCTTTAACTAATAATTTCAGTATAATCTAAAATATATAAAATACAAAATACAAAACCAGAAAAAATAAATGATATACTTACTCGTATTATGTTATCTAAAATATGCTGATCTGGCGCTGTAATTCATTAGGATACGCAGTCTTTGTTTTTTAATCTAAAAATAGTTAATAAATCTAAAGCTAACTGAAGTTGCTTCAATATTTTTGACGCTTTTTGATCTATCTATCAACGTTGCAATGTAACCCGCTTACTTAAGATTCAAAATACAATAGAAAAATATTATTAACCTACACTTCATGCCCATCTATTTTTATTTTTTTAAGTCAATAGAACTTTTAGTCGTTATTACATAAATTAGTATGGTTTTGACAGTTGAGAGTCCATTTTAGTTATATTCCGACAAAAATAAAATATAGTTTGTTCGCCTCCAAAATACTATGAAGATTCTTTCTGAAAATTGTCACATTAAAACGCATTTTATTTTACATATTGTATAATATATTTGAGGGTTGCATGATGTAAAAAGAAAATATCACTAATCCGTGGGTATAACAGAGTGATGAATAGATTTATAATCCTATTGAATATATAAAAAAACTAAAGACGTATTCTATATTACCATAAATGTGGTTACTAAAAATGCATTCATATATTATACTAGAAAATTATCAAAGGTACTTTAAAAGACTACCAAACATTTTATACGAGTTGTGCTATCGTCTATGAAAAAAAGGTTTGTTGACCTGAAACTCAAAATTTTCATGTATGTTGCCTACGCTTCTATACACATATTGTTATCAAATAACATGACGTACATAGCATAAAAATCTTTATATATTTTCTATAACCTTCATAAAAATACTTTGTCTAGAGATTATTCTTAAATATTTAAGTTAATTTGTAATATAGCAATATAAATAGAATCAGACTAGTCATTACTACTAGTAGATTAAGAAGAAAATGGATTTCTCGCAGACATCTTAATAAACAACATAATGAAATATAATTAAGTTTATATAACCTGTTGAAACGAAATCTCTATTTGACGTTTATTTTTATATAGTAATATTTTTGTCGAATCTATAAACTTAGATATATGTCGACCCTGTTTTGGCAAAAGGACTCAACCATCACTTTGTTGAAAAGTGCTTTTATTTCATAATCACAATGTGCACAACTAAATATACGTTTGGTCAAAAGGAAAAAATCGTCCAGCAAACTACATCTTAAGTTGCGCTTCTGGCACTTAACCAGTTAAGACTTTTTAACTGTGTATATTGTTTTTTTATCAAATTAATACGTTATAGTTGTTTTAAAAATCAATATGTTTAATTTTAAAACACAATACATTATAATTTGACGTTTAGAAAACCATTAAATGTTCTATAAAATTTTAAGCTGGATAAAGAGATTATCATTTTTTGGAATGATTGTTTGGAGAGCAAACACAAGTCTTTTAATCTTTTATTGCTATATATAAATTTGAAAGTATTTTCATATAGTTATAGTTATTTATTTATGTCATAAATTTAAATAATTTTAGGTTTTTAATATTAATAGTTTTATTAATAAAGATCCTAATAATCACATAGAAGAAATAACGTTAAACAGTCCGTATTGGTAAATTCCGCATTAAAAGCATGACAATATTTTCTTGTAAAAATAATTTTTAAAAAACCTCCTCATAGTTTGGGTTAAAGATATTATCTGGGTATAATGGTTTATTTACATTGCAACATTATGGGGCTGATGATTGTGGACCCTGGCCCTATTTATATATTAATACAGAATCCCTAACGCCTAATGTGTCGCGGTTTTTACCTTTGCATTGTACTTATTGTAATGTAGTTTCTATGACATTTTTTTATCAATATTACTTGTGGTACACATATGCTCGCATTAGGGTTGCTACAAAAACGAATTAAACGTAACATCCGTTTAGCTAAGTCGGCGTTAGAATACTTTCATCTTGACGGTGTAATTAATTAGTTGTAACAAAATTTAAATAATAGCAAAGCTTCATACTTTTTTTTTAATATTTATTTAAAAATTTAAAATTAGTTTCGTATGTTATAACATTTTCAACAGTCTGTAAATTGTGAAGATAAATAATAAAACAATGTTACTATTTTATACAATAGCTTTCCATTAAGACTTGAGTGTTGATAATATTAAGTATATTTATCGAGTATGTATCTTCTTCAACTTTTACACATGTTTTTCAATGGAAACATTATTGTTAATACAACCTTAATATTTTTTGAAAACATTCAAGACAATTTTTTTTTTTAATTATTAATATTTTCTTACTGATTCTACTGAATAGTGTTTCCATCTATAAATAAACTTTATTTATTTACATGGTAAATATGGAAGTGACAAGAAAAAAACATATAATATGTATAAGTTTCTTCTTTAACCATTTCACACCACTTAACCTCATATTGCCTTCATGAAGTTTTTTCTTGCATCATCTTGTATTATGCCGGAATCCGTAACTCTACCAAATACATCATGTAGATGATAATTCAATGGGTTTCCAGAATAAGAGAATCCGGATGGATTGAAAAAAAGGCATGCCTGATTGAGATGCGATTCAGGTATTCTCAGCACGCGATCAAGTCAAATCAAGCGTCTTATCTTCATTTTGGATGTGATGATGCATGGTTTATTCCTTTATCACTTCATACCGCGTATAGTCATACCACTGCATCCGCAGACATTTGTTTTTGAATCCTCAGTAAGCAATATTTATAATGAAATGAAATTTATAAGTTAATTTACATATTTCAAAACAAAACTTATCTAAAAATATTTTATGTAGTATCTTGAAGTATTTAAATTTTGTCGTGGGTAAACATATACATATCAAGGTTCATTAACGTCTTTCAATTTTTTAAACTGATTACAAAATAAAATTTATAAAATCAGTCATAAATAAATAACAATATGAAAAAACCATATGTTTATTAGTATGACTTATTTGAGAAGTACTACAGTCAATGCTTTATGGTATATATAACTCTAATAAGCGAATATTGTTTTGACAACCTTGTTGACTGAAATGATTCCATTAAAAATCAAAATGCAACCGTGCAAAACTTCACACAATAATTGTATTCAATTATTTGTCGTCAAGTTTATAACCCAAGGATGATTTTTTTTAAAAAGGTTTTCTATAAAATAATTTTGTTTACCCCTTTTTAAGTAAATATTATGCTAGAAATATGCAATACAAAGAGGTTAAATACAAAAATTGGGTAAGAATATTTATAGTTTGTGAGTTATAGTACCACTATTCTATAAAACTTGTGTATGAAATTTATGACTGCCAAATATATTATATACCATCACTGTTTTATGGAATTCATCTACTACTGGATGAAATTGTTTTATGTTTAAATAAAAAATACATTTTAAATCAATTTGCTTAAACTTACTTGTACTCAATGAAGTAGAATATTTGAACACTCAAGATAGATTCGTTGAATTCAAGTATAACATTATTACTGGCAAGTTAGTTGTATGGTTTGGAATTTAAAAAATACACATTTTGTTTATTATTGCAAGTAATTGGATCAGTTTAAACGTTGATGTTTGCTTTCATATAATCTAACATTCATAATTATATTATTTAATAGAATAAAAATAGATTTATTTTCTGTCTATATTTGGAAGAAATTTATCATACACATATTTATATACCTTTTCAATATAATATATATTCAAAGTATTAGACAAAATAAGTCGTTATTTTTGTAATATATTTTGTGGAAATAATAAGTATAATCTTGTAAATATTTCAAACTACTACACAGAACAAATATATTTTATAGAGATAGTTATAAAAACGTTGTTATTTTTTTTTAATAAAGTAGCTTTTTATTAAACATATGACAGTAAATAAAATATAACGATTATTCAGATTTCTGACAAACAAACGGTAATGGTATGTCAATACAACAATCTTTTAACCATATGCACTTCTAAACGGTACATACATCTCTCCACAATATGAAGATCGTTTTGACATTTTTGTCACTTATTTGCTCAACCAATTTAGTCTTAGGACATTTAGTCTTAGGTATTTAGATACTAATGGAAAATATGCAATTTTTACCATCTATCCGCAATTCTGAGCTGTAATCCTGGTAAGTCTGTTGAGCTATCAGCTCACATGGGAGGACGATACAACACATGTCAATAACTGTTATATTACAGTTTCGCCTAAGTGTTTATATATTTGGTCGTATAAAATATATTACTAGATATATAAATCCTTTTGTTTCTTCCTGCATTATAAGTTTGAAGAATACTGTTCATTTAGGAATCATAGGGTGTTCTAGAAGTTTCTATCCAAAAATCCCGTGGTCGTAGCTTTCGTACCATAAAGTGACGTATCATAAAACCAGTCTTAACTCAAGCAACCTTTCTTTGTGAAAGTTGTTCGTCGATATATTATGGTGGAACCATAAAATTGTTCTGTGCTTTAGACATTAATATATACTCTTATGTTTATAAAGCTTTATTTTGTCACATGGTACCTGTGTATTGCAACCTCTTGCATAGGACCTGTTACGTGTATGCAAAGCCACTAAATTATATTTAATACTGAAATTATAAATTTTATATCTGAGTATATATATTTTAATATTTTTGTCGTTTTAGGCCAATGATCGAACATAAGACTTGACTAGATATTACTTATAAGTATATTTATTGGTTTAAATCAAAATCTCAGTGTGTTGAGAATCATGTGATGAGTTTAAATATATTGACTTTGTATCATACATTCTCAAGTATAGTCGTATATATGAAAAATGTTGTACTATATTTAGAATAATATTTATACCGTTAAGTCACTTTTCTTAATATAGTGGATAACGCATATGCCTAGCAAACGGGGGTCACGGTTTCAAGGCCCGTGCTGGCCGCAAATTTTTTCAAACGTTTATTCATTTACGAATATATTGTGACCAGAACGCAAACCCGAAACGGTTGAGATAATAATTTACAACTATTACTCGTAAAAATGAATATTAATTAAGAAAATCTTTACGCTTTAAAAATCCCATATGCTCCATCTCGGAGCATGTATGGAATAAAAAAAAATATCTTTAAAATTATAAATTGTTAGTGATATCCATCCTCTAAATAAAATATTTTAAAAAATGAAAACTCAAGGACTTATATGTGAATGAAGTAATTAATATTTTTCATAGCATGTGATTTATTAATATGATTAACCTGTCCAGGACTATGGACGCGCATACGTGTCCGTTCAAAATTTGCTTTGAAGAAATATAGACGTGTATGTATGTATGCCAAGTATCAAGCAATAAAATACTCGTTAACAATAGTATTGCACACATTTTATAAAATTCAAATTTTTAAGCTAGATTAATGAAAAATCTCTAACTCAATTTTATAACTATAATTCAAGAACTCACTCTTAGAGAAGTTAATATGATATAGTTTTTTTATTGACCACATTATTTATTCGAAAAGTAAAAATAATTTTAATTTATTATATAAGATTGCTCATAGAATGAACTTTTGTATAACCTTGTTTATTCAATGAAATTTAATATGGAATTTTTTTTTTCAACAACGCAATAGTATTATGCGCAGTATGATAATTTACGTAGTCTTTCTGAAAGTACGTGTCTTCAAGATTTAAATCAATCACCTAAAAAATGTGATGTCGTTTTGTAAGGCAAAAATACCCGCATTTTACACATAATTTATTGGAAAAAATATCGTTCTATCACTCCACCGGCAGAAAAATTAGGTCATACGGTGACGCGTTGTATATGCATTTCTTTCGTTTGACTCTAAATAACTCTTGAGTTTTCCTCACTTCAACTTTAAAAATATTGTTTATTTACATTCTCATTGAGTTTAAATTTTGTCTCAAAATGAAACGTAGCACTTTTATTGAGACATATTATACTAATTACGAGTACTTGTAAAACTTATTCAGACCTGGTACGAATCTAAAATAGGGCAAATAGCATACTACTCGTAGACTTCATATATACTTTACAGAATATTTTAATATTTAACCAATAATTCTATCCAAGATGAAAACAAAATTAAAAAATTAAAATTAATTTAAAGAACAAAATCCGCTTAAACTCAATCTCACTCAGTTGGAAGATATCGATAGCCGATACAATTATATTGAACATAGTCATTACCCTCCGTGTTGGCACAACTACTAGCAGGTTAGTTCTACACTTTGGAATGAAAAAAACGGATGTTCTCGATTTCTCAGCTAGTTATCGGGCGCATAGATTAATATTAGCCAAAATGGCAGTTCTCATCAACACCACGCATTATTCGAAAAAAATGCATGGCTAAATAAAGATTCATCATCATAGTATCATTGAATCGATACCAAGATTTCCAAATCAGGAGGATCAAACTCAATTTTTGAGACAATAATTTTTCTTTCCATGTATATCAAAAAGACCGGAATTTAATTAAACACCAAGATACCACAAAACTAATTAAGTAATTTAGTATTATTAACCTCTAAGTTTTTTTTTATTACAGTTGCTCAATTAGGTGAAAGTTTTATCATTAATCTATCTTCAATTTTTGAACATTATTAAATGTATGCAATACTATTGTTGTATAATGTTTATTTTATGCATAAATAATATATACGAGTATTTTATTGCTTGATATTTGACGTACATATACGTCTATACTTCTTCAAAGCGAACTTTGAGCGGACGTATATGCGGGTCCATACTCTTGACAAGTTAATTAAAGTCGCGGGTCTTTTTTGTATTTCATATATCTGTACTAAATAAGTGCATAAAATAATCCTCATAGAATATCTTCACTTTACGACTGTCCATATTTCTCCGGCGTTGATTTTGGATAACCGGGCTGATTGAGTCATAAGCGCCTCGATTGCACAAAGCACCTCACGCCACAGATAACTACATGAAGCGTCAAACTGTTATTTATCTTTTTTTCTTTTCTTAACTATAGCATTGGCACTAATTTGCTTGGTGATATAATCTCTACCTTCAATTTTAAAATCATGTTTGGGGAAAAATTGAATTCGTGAAAGTGTCAGGAAGATGAGTGCGCATAATCTCAGTCACGTTTACTGATGAGTTAGCGGTGGGATCTCAGAATCCATATTTCCCTAAGGAGGCAATAGCATAATTGGCAAAGCAGTCTTCATTCTCCATATTTGAAGGAAAAAGATGATTCACACGTTTTTAGAAACATAATTTTATTTTATGTTCCAATTTTAAAACCATATAATTTTATACTCGCAGCCAAATAATATATATACAAATATATGGTACGTTTAAATTTGTGCATCGATATTATAGTTTTCTATAATATGATAGTGTGATCTTGTAGACGTATGTGTAATACACACACTATGTGTTTAAGTTTTACACGTGTGTGAGTGTATTTTTCATATGAAAACTTATTTCATACACGGAGTAGTTTGGCAATGTGTGAATGGGAGGGGTATATTTTTTATATGGAAAAGCGCGTGTAAAAATGCTTGAGTTAGAGCGAGCAAACGTCTTGTCGCGTGTCTGTCTGCTCGATCGACGCGTGCGTCGATATCTGAGAAAATATAATCTTTCTTCGTATGGTTTTGGTTGTTTAAATTTTTAAATCGATTTAAATATTCAATATTTTTGAAAATATTAAAATATTGAATAATTTTAGCAATCAAAATCTAAAAAAAAAACTTTATTTGCAGGCAATGGAAAGCAGTTTTATAAAACTTACGTAAATACTGAGAAAACCTATAACAGTCAAATTAATTGACTATTACAGTAGCAGAACAACACAATGATCATGCATAAATTGCAATATATATTTTTTTAAATCATCAGTAGTCGTCATAAAGCGTCAAATAAAATCAATTTAAGTTATCATGTGTAAGCTGTAAAGTTCTATGGAGTGTCAGTGCTAAAATTAGCAATAGAGCTCTACTAAATTGTTATAAATAAGATTGTGATATACTTTTTTAATCGCGATAGAATGTTTACAAAAGTTGTGTTTAAAACGAAACTCAAAAGAGAGTTGAATGTGTTTTTACAAATTTGAGCATGTGACTAAGCATGTTAATTGCAATTTTCACCAATTTACTACGCTGGACTGTATTATATATAGATTCGAATTAATGTACGTACTATTTAATAACATATCAACCGTAGAAGCAAACATAAACTTTTTATTTATTATTACGTAATTTTAACAATTTTAAATCGTTTAAATAAAAATAAATATCATACATTATACGTCAAGTAAATTGACTAATATATTGCCAATAACCTAAAATAACCAATTTTATCATATATCTCAGTAATGTTCAAATAGATTACAGCATTTCTATTCGACGCAGTATTAAAGGTTATGATTTCTATTTGTTTTTCATAATTTTTGAATTTTCTTAGCTAAAGTATATAGATACCATACGTCATCTCTACTAGTTTTTGACTTTGTCTGGTCTCTAGCTATGATCCACCCCTTTATCACCTCATTAAGGGTACAGTCCAGTATTTCTTGAGGCACTTGTTTTTAAAGCTCAATATAAGATTATATTGAGACTTTGTCGGGTGCCATGATTTCCTACCATAGAGCGGCATTTATTTTTGATTTAGAACAGCTGTTAATATCAGATATTTTACTCATATTGAAAATTGCTTCAGCCAGTTCTAATAGGATAGCAGCACTTTGTAAAGTGCCATCTCTCATGATATGCATCCCAAGATATGTAAAACCATCAAAGTTTTGTCCACCTCTTGTTATGCAATAATCTAGATCAGAACAGGCAATATGTATTATATTTTTTTATTGCTTTGATATTTCTGTACCTGGGAGGTAAACTACACTATGTCAATAGTTGGCAACATGAGATATACATAGTGTAGTATATTTTGCGACGCTCTCTCTATTGATATACTCAATTATATTGTAACCACTCTAGAAAAGAAAACAATGAGAGGAATATTACATTATGGTATATATTAACCGAGAGAAGCAACAGCAAAACGACTTTGAACCGCCACAATAAAAATGTGCCAATTTTGTCATACTGTAGATTCCCTCCCAGGTACAGATTAATAATTCACACTTTTAAATAGATTTTTTTAAACTAGTACAAGTTATATTATTACTTTTATTTAATATTTACTATGCGTCATTTTCATGATAAGACGGAATGCGGAGCTTTAGATTGAGATAGAACCTGACCTCTCTTTAATAATCAATCAATCAGACTGAATGGTTTTCTTTTTGATCTCTCAATTTAAAGAAATTTCTTAATATTTATTGATTGCTAAATGTTAAATAAAACACGCCATTAACTTTAAAAAACTTCTTTTATAAAATTAATTTCTCACGTCTGACATTATTTATTGTCTGACGTAACTTTCCAATGAAAGTATTTATTTTAATGTAAGTATAATCGACGCAATATTTCCCGCCACCCCGTCTGAGGCTATTGATTTTTTTCGTTCAGACATGACGTGTGCTCCCCATCACCCACAACCCACCACTACCCCCCACCCTTTACCCTAGGTTCGGGCCAAGAGTTTTTTTAGGTTCCGTTTCGACACGTTAAGATGTCTCATGCAATCATAATTTGATCGCCATTTTCTACAGCAACCACGATATTTCTCAGGATACACTGTATTCTACGGAAAATATTTCTAACATTTACACGACAGAATAAATATTCACTCGTACATATCTAATTACACGTGGTATAATTTCAGCGATTACTGGTATGAATAATGGGATTTATTTTAGATAATCAAATGAGGTTTGAATAATTTGACTAACTTATCTCTAACTGTACAAAAATAAAAAATATTTAAAATAAAGAGCTACATATCTTTAAAAAAAAGGGGGTCGTATATAGACGACACTTAAAACGCACATTTTTTAAGCACATTTTAAATTAATTTGTATCAGTAACCAAAAAATATGTATCTCAAAACTTTTCTAAAAATTATTGCGAAAATATTGTAAAAATGATTTATTATAATTAATTATTTTTGATTTAGTATTTTATTATCGTTAACTACAATAGTGCAGTGGAAAAAATTCCGTTTATGAATCAATTCTACTCATTCGATATTTTTCATCCTGATACATATTTTTTTGTTTATGAATATTTGAAATCTGTACTGAAACTTTTATATCGGCAACAATTGATAGTTGATAAAAAACGTTTTTGACAATTATTAAGCTTGT
>JAPMAE010000559.1:6266-19389 GCA_036584705.1 Rhyacophila sp. 25_7 | reverse complement strand
GGCTCGTGACTCGGATGCTACTATCCACTCACCCATAAAACCAAAGAATATCTGACTAATATTATTTTGTCATTAAAAATATTTTGAAATATATAATGAGGTGATTCGTATATTTTATGAAATGAACTTTAATGAAATTATCATATGTCTTCATTAGAATATGGTGATTAAAATATGAGTTTCCATACTATTATTAGCAATAAAATAACATATGGTAGCTGTTTTTAATATCTTGAAAAATACTTGATATATCTATTCTGATATATCAATTAAAAACACATTTACAACTCAACATAACCCAACACACTTGTTTTGATCTCAACTATCTTTTGTATTAGCCCTAGGCTAAAAACATGTTACTCCCGCTTTGAGATGAAATTTTTCCGCAACATAAGGTTTTTGATGATTCCTTTTGCAAAAAAATATCTTTGTTAAGTTTATGCATACAAAACGAGCACTAAATGAGACCTCATGATAGAATAAACTTTCATAAAGCTCAACTCCAAAAAGCGTCATTTAACAATGCCTTCAAGCTACTCAGTTGATAAGGGTCATGGTTATGTGATGTACACATTCTTTATTTTTATTTGTGTATGAACACTATATTAAATCTTTATGAATATTTTATTTGGAAAAGATATAATGATTATTTTTTGCACGAGAAAAAGTATTTTAATCTATAATCATTATCATAAATATTAATTCTAAATTATTGAATAAGTGTTGTTATATTTTAAAAGTATATTAGAGTATCAAATGTTTTTTATTTCAATCAGTATAAAGCATATTAAAATATATTTTTTTGTAAGTCAAGTATAATTTTTAAACAACGAATATTATTTGATGAAATAAATTATGATAAGTATTATGGTTTTTTAAAAAAGAAAATATTAAAATACTCATGATAACTTAAACAAAACTTCAAGAACGGTTTTGTATGTTAATATATTTTCAAATAACGTTTTACCGAAAAATCCGGTTTACAATTTTATATTTATATGCTATTTGAGAATAAATATATAAAACTTTATCAAAAGATTCTGTATTGATGGGTGAATACTAAAGAAAATTAATTTAAAAATATAAATAAGTAATTTTTTTAACTCTGAAAAAATGTGATTCATAAATTTTTTTCAGATAATATTTTAGTTTATTTAATATATAAATAAAGCTCAAAATCGTACCTAAGAAAAAAAAAACCTTTATTTATAAGATGACCATAAAACCTATGTATGAGATAAAAATTAACTAAAGGAGAAATAATAAAAGCAATGCAAGTATTTCGAAAAATACTCTGATTATAAAGAGAAAACTAAAGATATAAACGACGAATTATTTGAGCAAATTAATCTATTTAATATCGATTTTAGTGCGATGAATTTAGAACTTTTAAACGAATTTTGGTGAAACTAAAATATGTATTCGGTTCTTCAGTCATTCCATAAATAATTAATGAAGAATTATAAAATATAGATGCTTTAAAAGAGTTTTTGTGGCTTTAGCAATGAATCTCAATAAATCAAAGCGTCATTAATAATGTTATTAAAAATTCAAATGCCCTGTAATATTAGCCTAAAACGACGTGATAAAATAATAATATTAAATTATAAAAAAACACAAAAATATATGAGTTATAAGAAGGGTATGAACGGTCACAATAAAATGTTCTGAAAGATTCCACAGTTTAATATTAATGCCAATGTTACTCATTAAAAATCAAAATTCATCCCTTATGGCAGTGTGGGCAATATACGACTCCATTTTGCGGCATATTTTGAGTAGAGGCTGATATTTGTACGAACGTAAAGATAATTTTATACGTCAACACTGTATTATGAGGTTGAAAACATAAAAAAGATACTCAATGGTACAAAATAAAATCTAACAGGCCATATAGAAGAGAAATAAAAAAAGCTTGGACACTGTACATCCTTGTGAGTAAAAATGAAAGGGAATAAACTGATGCGTATAAGTTACATCGTTTGCATATTTTTTAAATTACACTAGTTTACTTGTGGAATAATTGTCACTATTTAAAAATATAGTTTGACGCTGTAAATTGATGAAAAAAATATTGCATACATAAGGACTATGATTATTTTATATATATTATTTGAATAGACTAAAGTAGTGAAATATTATCGAAAAATAGTATCGCATTAATAACAGAAACCTTTTATTTAAGACACTAAAGTGAGTAGCGGATGCAAGTTATTATACAGTAAGAGTATCAGTGCTTGATAATTTATTGGATAGATTTTTTACCATTTAATATAATAATATTCTATTATTTGTATCTATAAAATAAACAACGGGTAATAATTTAAGAAAACGGACTCAATTAAAATGTCACGGGCCACAGAGTTGGCCATAAACCTGCGTTGCTTGACCTAGAAAACCGCATCAATCGTCAAAAGTGCAAGTTTTTTGCCATTATTTCTGAGTAAAATAAAATATAATTTATATTTTGCAGAATAAATTATCTTTCTAAGTAGAGTAATATTATTTTTTATGAGCACTGATAAATATTAATATGGTTGTTTTATACATATAACTAACATATTATTATTAAAAAAGGTTATATTTGAAAATCTTTATGCGTATACTGCATCCTCAAATACAAAAAGACTAGTCAGCGACAGGAATTCATGAAGATAATATGTAGTGTCTATATGCTCCAACTAAGAAGCGTGACAAGGAAGAAAAAAAAATAAACAACTGATTCAGAACTTTTAATAATTTAAACTTTTAATTATGACAAATATATATTTAAAACCTGCAATTTTTCAATATTTCAAGAGTAAGTGGTTAATAAATTACATTATTTTTCATAGAATTAAACAATCTTAGCATTACGAGTAAATTGGTGCTATAGTAATACCTAATGACGATTTTTAATTTTAAATGACAAAGTTATATTATCGTTGTTCACAGAAAATGTAATCATAAAGAAGTCGAATATTATAAAAAACTTGAGGTATAAAATTCATTATTTAAAGCAAATCAATTATTTGCAAATAATTTCCATTTTCAAAGTGAGCTCTTTATTATTAGATATAAAATTGTTTACGCTAAAAATTCAACATCCTCTAGTGACAATAAAAATTAAACGATGAAAGTATTTCAATTATCTTATATGAAATAATATTCAACGCTATGAGATTAAAATAATATTTTACTAAGGTTTTATTTCTTGTTCAAACAAAATTTATTCGTTTTATATTGTTATTCTCTGGTAATATTTGTATATTTGAATATTCAGAGTATGCTGTAAGTGCCATTAACTTATTAGAGTGTAACAGTTGTTACTCGTATCGTTTAGTTTGTTTAATCTATGTTTAGGTAGCAGTTTAAAGAATAGACTGGCATCATAATTCACTGATTAGTCTATTTAAAAATTAAACCACTTACCATTGCTGGAAAATCTCGATGGATTTTACGAGTGTTTAAGAATCAATTTTTGTTACAAAACTATTGGCATATCACCATACTGCTTCTTTTTATGTAGATATTTTTCATATAAAATACAAAATAATGACTCAAATTGTAATAAGTAGTATTTATAAGTTCATGCAAAAACATTTTTATCTAATAAAAATATAAAAAATAAAGACAAAAGCAAAATATTCATATTGGTAAGAATATTTGACTTGAATATTGATGAGAAAAAAATATTTCATAGATATTTCCAAAATAAAAAATAAATATTTATTTGAATAGTTAAATCGTTTAAATATAATACAGATATGCTGTATTATATGCATGATAAATAATATTTTATATATACAGTAAATTATTTGAAATATTCATCAAAGCATTTATTATAAAAAGTTTTGTTGAATCAATAAATTTTGAAAAACATTACAATAGCTATGTCGTACTATACTAGTAGTTAAATTTTTAATTCCCCGTGACGAAATACGTATATAATGGATGTTATTTACCATACGTCCGTGGCAAATAATGTATATGTTATGTTAAAAAATATTATTATTTTTTAACCAGATCCGCTTCAAAATTAAAAGAATGTGAGGAATGTTTTACCAGTTATTTTACGAGTTATAAGTTAAACCAATCTGTTTCATATCCTAGAGTCAAATGCACATGAAAAAATCTGTGCGTTTTTTGCTAGCTACGGAATTTGAACTTTAGGCACTCGGTTTGTAAGTCGGATGCGTTATTTACTCACCTACAAAAGTTCTGAGCTGTACCTAATATTTAAAATATATAGTATAAAAAGCTTAAATATTAAACCGTCTAATGACTTCTCTTTTATTTTAACCATATTCACTCCGAAATGAAGCATATGAATCTTCATAATCTAAAGATTATTTTTGACAGATTTTTTACGAGTAATAATTAATTGTTAGTTATTTGCTCAACCAATTTTGTCCATGTCCTGGTTTCAAATACACATAAAAAACGTATACAATTTTTGCCAGTTATGGGATTCAAACTCTAGGTGTAAAAATAGAGCATCAAGTATAACATTTTTTTTGTTTTTATGCAATGATCGTTTAAGTTTTAAATAGTGTGTTAGGTTTACTTTATGTAAGTAATTCTTTTGTAAATATGTATTATTTGTTGTATCATATTAAATAATATTTTGAAAACAGACTAACGTATATACTAGTATCATTACATGCGTCTAGGGAATAATTCATATGAATAATTTATAATTTACTATACGCAGATAGTGGAGTAATTTAAATTCCAATTCATCAAAGGCTACTCAAAACAAAGCTTGAGATACAAGGTTTGTAAAGTTGAAAACACTCGAGGCGGCAGTCTCTTGCTCGTCCGAACCACTAAGTTCCGAGCGAAACGTAACTTTGTTGTACAACATGCTTGTTGCTATAATAAACGTACTTGGTTCACTTTTGTTTTCATTTGCGTGACTTGACCTGACATATTCGTGATTTTGTTAAGCCAGTACCGTCTTCATGTAACACGTTTGCATGGAGTTTTCAGTAGTAAATATTATTGTAATAAACATAGCTAGGTATTATTTCATAAATTTCAAACGTAAATTTTCTGGTACATACGAAAATATAACTTATAGTGTTTAAATTAAGTTAATTATTTCATACGACTAAAATCATTGCATCACTAAACGAGAGTCTTTCCATTTCAGTAAGTTTTCCGAGTTACGTTTTTAGTATACAGTATCTCGTAGTACCAAGTATATCTGTTGTTGCACATATTTAATGGGAAACTTTTAACAGGCCATTGTTAAATATAAGGTATTTTGCGTTGTGATTTAAAAAATAAGACAAAAAATACATCAATAAAATTGTATATAATAAGATGTTAAATATGCAAGGCATCAATTGAAATTGGTCGATTTATTTTTTATTTAAAACTGCAGCGTGTATATCATCCATAAAATGTATGGCGGTAAAATGTACAAAATATATTTATTTCATCACGAGTAATTAAAAACTTAAAAATCATTTATATATATATATATATAGTCAAAATGTGCATGTATATATATAAATACTTAGATTTTTAATGTTTTGTATGCATAACTTTTTCTATGCCAGATATATTGGAACAATCCGTCAAGTTGTGACTTATAAACAAAAATAGAATCTTAATATTCCTTTTAAAAGTATATTGAATGTTTTTTTGTCATGATTTTGTTATAAATGATCATATTATAGTCATATCTCTACGTTTTCATATTTAAGATCATCCAAAATATTTAAATTTTTCGAACAAACTCCGTTACGATTTAACTCGTTTCTGGTACTCAATTGGTTAATGTATAGATCATATTTTTAAGTATACAAATTTATAAAACTGATAATTTTGACAACGTTTAAATTAAAAATCAAAGATAACTACAAATAAAACTTTCAAATTTACTGCATAATTGCGGGTGTTTACAAATTTAACAATGACTCTATTTTTAAAACATCCAAATAAATCTGTTAGAATATGTCACATATTAAAATAACTAATATATTTTTATATTCTTTAGAATTTTATATAATATATTCTTTGCATTCAACTCATCAAATACATTTTAATACTATGATATGGTACTCCTAATTTTTTGCGTAATAATCAGCAGCAGAAGACGTTACGTGAGAATTTTTGTTAAATGAAAGGTCACTTTAAAAAGTGTGATACTGAATATATATGACCACAAACACATAACTAATATACATCATAATATATTGTATATAAACATAATATATATGTAATAATTTCAAACTAAAATAAATTTTATTATATTGATTACTTATGTTTACACTTACTTATTGACAAGTACTGACTAGTCCGGCATAGTTGATCTGTAAATAATATATATATAAATATTAATTAGAGCGATATATTTAAAGTATATAGCAATAATAATCGTAGCTTGTTATATAATTTGATTGAATTTTGAAAATAAAATCATAAAAATATTACAAGCGTTTTGTTCATAAAAAAATAGACAAGTTAGCTGAAATAAATATAAATGATTAATTATGTTAAAGTAAAGAAACATTTTTAAAACAAAATATTAAACAATCTATTTAGTTTTCCAGTAATCTAGTAATATGTCAATGCCAACGAGACTCAAGCTTTAAAATACGTTATTGATAGTGATGAATTTAGAATTATTATAAATATATTTTGAGCAATACTAGCACTTAAAATCAAAGATATCCGTGGAAGTAATTGGCATATACCACAATTGTGCGTAGCCGCCTTCTTGATCCTTCATTTTTGGCACAGTTTATTTTTAATTTGCATGCATCGTGTACTTTTAATGGAAGAAATGTTTATAAAAGCCGTTAACTGTTATATATACTGCATTTACTCCCTACTAAGTTCGTAATATTTTAAGAGTTGCAAAAAAGTTTATCGTTAATAAATAAAAAAATAAAACTAGATACAACAAAGCTTAAGTTAGTAGTTAATTAAGTTAGTTAGTTTTAAGTTAAGTAGGCTATTTAAGTATCATTGACAATATTGAATCATATTACCATCTAAGCAATACTAAAAAAATGCTCAGACTATTCTTTTTTTTTGTATGTGTAGAAACAAAATGAATTATTTATAATTAAAATAACTTTAATTATTTTGTACTTGTAGTTTAAAAAACAATCAGGTATGTTGTCATATATTTTGAATATATCACAGTGATCTATTATCGATATATTTTAATTTGAAAAGCACATTTGTTTTTTTTAAATTTGTTAATACTGAAATATTTTATTTTAATATTTGCATACAGAAAACTTGTTAAACTTGATGTTAAAAAAATGCCAGGAAAGGTAACACTTTAAACCACTTATAAAGAAAACTCAAAAAAGTCACAAAAGGTAAAACAAATATTTAATTAAAGAGGATCTTTGAAAATGTTAATTTAATATTTAAAAATATGTTTCAAAATTTTCTCAAAATTATTATATAAAATATGAACCGTTTCTCCAAAATTAACATGTATTATAATACAAAGTTAATAAACATGTTAAATTTATTTACTTTGTCAATAATTATTATTTTGTGAAACCTTTTCAAAAGGGTCGTAAATAATTAAACGAATTAATTTCAATTAAATTACAACGGTTAACATAAAAGAGAAGCAATTCGAGTAAACAAATTGAATCGGGGTCACAAAAAGAAAATATTTTCGCTAGTCTGAATTTGTAGTGGAGGCTTTCTTTCTCACGAAATAATTTACAAGTCTGATTCGAAATCCAGCATTTCATAAATAAATTTATGGCCAGAACAAATCACGAGCACGGAAAGAAAATAGTCGTTTCCAATTTTGTGTAATTTATGCTCACAGTAGAAAAAGTTAAATTATATGAAGCCACTATTTCCTATTTGTAAAATTTAACTTGTTGCTTTGCAATACTACGCGGTCTGAAGTTTTGCGATAAAATTAGATAACATCTTTTGCTGGAAAGAAAATTCATAATACTTTATCCAGTGCCGTTTCGTAATAACTCAAATCAACTTAAGTATATCAAAATATAATAAAAAAGTTTGTTTTGCTTTGTTGCATTTTCAAAAAAATACGTAGTATTGAGATATGGATATTATATTATAAAATATTTGATTATGAAAAAAATATCATCAATCTACGAGTCTAATAATAACTACATTGTTATTATTATGAAGATTTGTCAACATTAGTTTCAATATTATATTATAATTTTTTTAATATTTGAATTAATATATGATATAGTTTTGGTATGTTATTAAAAACAAATAACTCTTTGCAATATATATTATCAACAAATACATGGAATTTTGTTTCAAATTTGATTTAACGAAATAATAATGATAATTTATAGTTAATTATCATGTTTAATAGTTTCAGAAAGATAAAAGTCTATCACCAAAAAACAATGGTGCAACGACCACAAGTTTTAATCTAACATCATTTATTTTTTTGAATATTTTAGGTATTTTAATTACATCCGTATATTTATTAAGTACTGATATTGTATCTAGTAAAATATTGTATTAATATGATTGAGTTTTTTTTTTTTTATTATTAATTTATAATATTAATAGATAGGCAAGAATAAATGCTCGATAAATATAATAATAATGCTTTGTATTTTGTATTTATAATGTATTTTGTAAATTAATAGATTATATGTAAAAAAAGACGGAGGTTTGAAAGAAATTCATTAGGCACTCAAGTCGTTGGTCGTCCCAGAATGAAATGGACTGATAACGTTACTAAAGATGCAAATATGTTGAGTGTGAATGACTAAAGAGAGAAAGAGTTAAAAACAGAAGAGCCTGGAGGAAGATTGTGTAGTTGGCTGTGAATCTGAATAGATTGTAGCGCTAATGTTTGATGATAATATTATTAAATTAAAAATATATATAAATTACAAAGTTTAAATACTTCACGTTTATGGTTGAATCTGACCTAGATTTAAAGATAAATTATTTTTTAATATGCAAATAGACATAAATATAACTCAAAGCTTTTGAATGATAAACGAACAGCCGGCTATAAGTCCAGGCTTTACAATTCGCGCCTTCTTTATTTCCGGTAGGCCACTGTGCGCTCACCCAAAGCCCGGAAGGGACCTCCAGCCATACTGTTTCCCTCTGGAGGATTAATCGCAGAAAACATCATACACGCTTCAATACCTGTTCTAACAACAATACGGATGTAATTTTTATGGCATTGATGGATATTATAAATCATCAACATTGTAGCATGACTAGAACAGATATTATTTTATTCGGAATCGTATAAATGTCTTTTTCAATAAATCTTACGAAACTTACTGTATTTTTGGTTACTTTTGAAAAGATATTTGATTAAAAAACTTTTATAAAACTTTGTCATACAATCAAAGTAGAGTGATACTATCAGTATTCTATTCATACATACCAAGTGAATATAAACTCTTGAAGTATATATAATTTTAAATATATATATCGTCAGTATATTGACAGAAGGCGATGTCGAAAAATGACCGTTTTGACATATAATGCAGTTTAGTAGATTTTTGTACGCACTGTCATTTGGTAAAATTTACCTTACCCTACGTACCTATATTTATTTTAATTTTTCTGCAATATTAAAATATCACCATATATTTAGTCGATATTGAACAGTTAATTACTGTCAAAATACAATAAACTATCAAAAAATCATTGGCTGATCAAATTAATGTTTTTAGATATATTCTAATTTTGGAAAAAAAATTCAACAAGACTTGGTGCCAGTACTCTAACATATTATATTTAAATGTATGTAAGAGACTCAAATTTAAAAAATCATTTATTTCAAAACAGTCTTTTTTTACTTATCACCTTTTGCTAGTATAATAAGTATGTATCTTGCAATCAACTTGAAGACTTTATTATTTTAAATTATAAAAATATGTGAATCCAAACTCATTTTCTTTTAATAACCAATCATTTGCGACTTAACCGTAACTTTGTGTATACTAAATTACTGATTAGACTTAAGATATATACAATAATTTAATTAATTATGCAGATGTAAGTGTGCTTAATCATTTTTAATCGTACAAATTCATTTTGTTTCATCAGTTTACAATCTGATTTTTTTCAACTCGTCAAATTAATAATCGATATCGGGTTCAGTCTTGACTCAAGTTTCGCTCCT
The DNA here is from genome assembly GCA_036584705.1 of Rhyacophila sp. 25_7. NCBI lineage: Eukaryota > Metazoa > Arthropoda > Insecta > Trichoptera > Rhyacophilidae > Rhyacophila > Rhyacophila sp. 25_7. The sequence continues at coordinate 9,278 of JAPMAE010000559.1, read as the reverse complement.
TGGCGTAGAATATCTTATTAGAATATCTTATATAGTACAAGTATGCTAACTCGGAGAGAAGTTGGCGCAACGCAGCTGTCTAGTAACCGTGATGGCTCGTTAGATCACAACTTTGACAAGCCAGTTCTGTCCAATTTTCCAAAAGGTCAAAGCGGCCGTCTATCTGTACACGACGGTGATTTGCATATTTATTAGAGCCGCGGTCGGGTCCGACTCACATTTTAAAAGGTGCAGGTGTCATAAACGTTCTTTATATTATCTTAAAATAAGAAAACGTTATAATGAAAACTACTATCTTATTTGAATAAATATATTAATTATTTAATAAGATGCACGTATAAAACTACTAAATTCGGCTGCAGATATTTGAAAATAATATGGTTCTATAAATAAACAAAACAAATTTTGACTTACCCGAAAAATTTAGTACTTACAATATTTTACTATAGGGTAATTTTTTATTAAATGATATGTAAAATATTAATTTATATGATAGAGATGCAGGTAAAATTCAATTTAAAAACTTTGTAAAGTTGTACAATACTTATTTTTTCTGAAATAATGTTATTTCAAATTAAATTTGGTTCACCATAATACACTATACGAATAAGTATTTAAAAACATAAACATGTACTGATCGTACTATATAAACGATTCCTTTATTAAAATGAGTTTTAGTTTACATCAACTGTTAAACTTTACAAAAGAACAGAATCATAGATTTTACTACAAAACATTAATTGTCATTCTTTTCAAAAAGGTCATAGTAGAATCACTATGTTTGTTTTAAAATATTACCGTACATTTATAAATAGTTTGTGGAAATACTTTATATCAACAAAAATGTAGTTTGGGGCCTTTTTAAAATAAATTTTAGTTATTCATCTGTCTAAAATACAGTTTAAACATTGATTATGTTTCAGTTATTAATGAAAAAAGTATTTTAATAAATTTAATTAAATAGAAAAACTTTACAAAAATGATTAATTTCCAAGTTTAAAATGAGTTAAATAAATAAACTTGAGAAAACATGAAATATTAAAAAGTTAAATGATATTTTTTCTAATTATACAATAATTACTGATGAATGAAGTTGTATAAGCTTTGGATAAGCTTAAATAAGGAGAAAAGTATTTTTATATACTCTTTAAAAGTGTTATAAGTTAGAATTTTATCCATACATGTAATCTTTCAAGTAAGTAATGTTATAGAAAGATACTGATTAAATTTGTAAAACTAATTTTAAAACTGTCTTAATTTATACAGACAAAATTTCAACAAAGTAGAAAATCCTGGATTTCGGGTAATCTGTTATCTTTTCCCTAGGTATTTCAATAATTACAAAATTAGATGTTTCTTTATACTTTATGTTATATTACAATAAAGAGTTTATTTTAGTTGAATAATTAAATAAATAAGTTAGAAAATAAACAATTACATAAAATCAGTATAATAAATGATAATAAAATGAAATATATTACTAAAATATTTTCCATTAAAAGTTTTAAACACCCTTTTAGTTGAGTTTTAAAATTAAAATTTAAATATTTATTTTATATATCTAACATTAAAGTCATATTAGTAGACTAAAATGCCTGTTGTCAAAGTTCCAAGAGATAAATAAAACCCCTGCTTGAGATTACAAAAAGTGAAATTTTTATTTTTACTTCTTTCATAAAGAAGAAACATTTTTAACTTTTTTACTTTTACTTTAATTTTATTTTAAAACATTTTATTTCTTATAATTAAAAGCGTGTTTTTTAAAAAATGTTTTGCAAGACTTTAAAAGAGTTAAAATATTGATTAAAAAATATTCTCCTCATTCTCAGGGCGATGGTTTATGTAACATGAACCTTTCGGAAGTTGGATGTCAAGATTTTGTCAAAACCTGTTATTAAGGTATTATTTTAAAGTTTACAAAATTATACACAAACTCTCAAAATTTTGAATTTCTCTTGGTAACAAGATCACTCATTAAAATTAAACTCTCGTATCTGAAGTCTGTCAAAGATAAAACTTGTGTATTTTTATATTGATATATTTTATATCCGAAATTCTTATAAACTTCACTATAGCCTTTTTTAGTCCAATAAAAAAAAACATCAAATTATAAATCAAAACAGACTTTTGTAATTAAATTTTCTTAAATAATAAATTATTCGCATGTAGCATAAGTTAAAATCACATATATTTGTTTCATACATAAAGAATCAGTTTTACTAAAATATATTACAAACCAATTATTTTTTACACTGTATAATAATTAAAATTATTAGAAAACTTTAAATAATTCATATTAACACTGAAATTATGATTGTATCAATAAAATTGATCGGATATTGGCAGTATCTGGAACTATCGCTCGAGGTACGCATTGTGTAATGTTGAGTCTTGGAAACCGAACACAGACCCAAACGATGCTACCTATTTATCAACCTAACAAAGCCTATATTAAGGGAAATTTTCATAATAGATCCATTTCCGCTATGAAGATATCCCTTTTGAAGTTAGTAAAATTAACCCATAAGTTATAACCGAAATATAGTGTTGAACATATGGCGGTCTATTATAGTAGTTATAGAGTTTATAGATACTTGAACGTAGATATGTATATTATAGATAAATCATGATACATTAAGAAAAGTTTTAAGTGTACCAATTCATATTGTATACTATTTAGTGAGTATGTATGCGTATATAAATAAAATAATTCTATAAACCAAGAATAAAGAAGTTAAGAGAAAAATAATTTTATGATGTAACAGCTTCAAAATTGTATTTTTACAAGATGTTGAATAAATAAATAAAAATGTTATATCTTATTTTCATACATAATAAACTATATTTAGATTTTAAAAATAAAATAATATTACCAATCAAAATAACTATGTCATCTATTTATGGTTTTTTCATTATCTGTCTAGAAATATTTTTTATTCAGTATTATATTACAGTATATAAAAACACAAGTTTATAAAAAATCGTCATGAAAAAATACTGTTAAATTATAAA
>JAPMAE010000558.1:12800-25119 GCA_036584705.1 Rhyacophila sp. 25_7 | reverse complement strand
TCTCTATGCACAGAATCATAAGCAGTTTTGAAATCGACGAAGAGACAGTGGACATATTGGTTAGGTGTTTTTATTGGAAAAGTGTTATTTAATATTGAAATCAAGTGTTAGTAAAATTTATTGGAAATTTTCTTAATTATTGTCAAAGTATATTTTTTAAGCCACATCCGCTCCATAACAGAACATATGGATCTTCACGACATAAAAATTTTCGTAGCCATTTTTTTTTCAGTGAAATAATTATCGCAACTAATGTCCTGGCTTTATATGCAGAGGAAAACATTTTGAGCTCGTGATTCTCACCTCGTCAATTGAATGAGCTATTCACTCACCTACGATACAGAGAAACAAATGAATATTCCGCGGATTCGAATGAATTGAAAGCGTTATGATTTCAGGTTTATACGGCTAGATTTAATACACAATATTACAATTCATATCAAGTGTGTCTAATTTTCATTGAGCCTGATAATAATAATAATTGCTATTATTATTATGCGGCGCTATGATTCATTCACAACCATGGCTGACTGTACAGCCTCCCTCTATGCATTTCTATCTCTAGCTCTCTCTCTCTTTCCAACCATTTACATTTTGCATTTTTACATATATTATGACGTTATCCGCCTACGTCATTCTGGATGCGCCCAACGGATTGAGTGACTTTCCTTCAAATATATTTTTGAGAGTTCTACTTATATCATACTTTATAACTTGAATCATCCATATATATTCACTATATCAAAGCTAAATTTCTTGAAAAGCTCAGTATCAATACAAATGAGTAATTCTTTTGTTTCTTCGCCAGGCTTTAAGTTTCCAAAAAAAAAAATTTAAGTTTCACTGTCACATTACAAACCTGGAATTAAATTTTCTTTTAATCGGGTTTGGAGTTTAATAGACTCGCAGCACAAAGAACGCAACATTTTTACTTTTAAGTCTGCTTGAAAGCTTTAAGATCATTTGATTCTTTCCGAAAACGTTGTTTCTTGAATATTTAAACAGGAAAGTCTTTTCAAATGTAAATTTGTTCATCAACATGCTTTTTTGTGTACCAGTTTTCTCAACACTCTTGTGTACATGGTCTTTTCGATATACATCCTTACATAATTTTACTCGCTGTATCTTTTTATGTAATCATGATAATATATTTTTAAATACGGCGGATATTCAGGATTAATGAAATTCGCCATTTAAAAATGATGATGCCAAAAACAACACTAAACATACAAATTGTGTTTATATAATTATTAATAACTGTTGCTAAATTATTGTCCAGATTGGGAGTGTAATGTATTGTCTAGTCAAAAAGAAGGATAAATTTCTGGAAATGCTACTATACGAGTTTTGCCGTTAAATTTGCGTTGTCAGTAATAAGTGTTAGCCATTATTTTAAAAGACAGAATAAGTCATAGAGAAGTACACTCGTATGAAAAGTAAATACATTTACAACAAAGTACTTTGCCTGAAACTCTAGAGAAAATGTTTTCTTTTATAATATTATTATACTAAAAAAAAATTACATACATAAATTTAACTGTGTTACGAATGACAGTTTTAAATGAATATTTGTATAAAATACAACGTTTTTAATAAATGATACTCGTTAATTTTGCACGGGTAAATGATAATATTTTTTGTGTTGCTAAACTAAAACATAATACAGTTTTATATTATTTCTATACAAATATAATAATACAAAATTTAGACTCGATCGACGTTGATAGTTTTGTAAAAGTATAATACGAATTTTTTTATAATCGATTGTTACCTATATAATATTATTTCAATTCTATTCATTACACAAAAGGTGGCCCACAATCCACGTAACTTTTTTTTTTGCGTTTTTTTACCTTACCCTCTCCATATAACACCATGTAAAAATTTATTTTTTCCCCTCTTTCCTTCCTCAGTAATATTACGCAACTTTCCACATTAAATAGAAATAAAAAGAATAAAAAATTTCATCAACTCCTATCTACTTTTTGAGAGAAAAAAGTATTATGTAACAATAAAAATTATCCAACCCCTCTTTCTTGTAACGCCATGTAAATATTGGTGGTCACCTCTTCATCCCACTTAAAAGCATGATTTATGGACAACCCTAAAGATGATAGTGAATAAAATTATTTGTAAAAAATAAATTACCTGCAAACAGAGGCAACTTAATTATATAAATATCAGAATATTTTTGTTTGATTTAATGTGATCATCTTATTTATACCAAGTTCTGGTTTTTCGTAGTTGAGATACAAAGTCCAAAGAAAACTAATGTAATGAATAACATAACCAGTACGAATAGCGGATATAATATCAAGAGTGTCGATAGTTTTAAATGCCTGGGAGTGCACATCATAGAACATTGTACTTCGTAAAGAGAGCTCGTTTTCCGCATAGGACTTGCTGGAGCAACATTCAACTCTATGCGAAATGTCTGGGATTCGACAATTGTACTCAGTTATAATCAAATGTTACATATTCAATGCTTGCATACTAACATTTCTGTTTTATATTAGCGAATTATGACACTTTAAAAAATCCAAAAACAATCATCAATTGAGATTCGAAAACAAAAGCATGCGGAGAATTGTGGAAGTGAATTAGAACAACGTAAAACAAGGTAACAAGGGAATGAGCTGTGCAACATTTCATCACGTCCAATATGAATATGAAACATTTCATTTATCTTGGCCACGTGCTTAGAATGCCTGAATTGCATCTCAACAGGCATAATTCTTCTTTGAGTAAATTCTGGATTTCGTCATCTCAAGAGGCTGCTAAATACCATCCGTAGGATATATTCGGCGGAGTTATGTGATACAAGCATAGCAATGGAAGATACAAAACAACTGATCAGCGACTGGGTCTCATAGAGAAAATATGTGGTATCAATATTATCCAGTATATGGTTTACCAGGCGTAATATGGTTAAAGAAGAAAGAAAAAAATATTAAGTAGTTTTTATCACATACTATATGATATAATTATGATACTAAAAAGCGTATAAAACCATATATTTTGATAAATTCTGCATAATGAAATATTATATTACGTTTCAAAAATATTTACTAATTTTAAGGGTCGCTCGATACTTAAATCCTTACTTATATACATAAAATATAAATTGAACAGATGTTATGGTTTGCTTACATCGATAATTAAATTTAAATTACTCGAATTCAGACGTAATAGAAAACAGAAAACGTAAGTAGTAATATGTACATTAATATTTAACAAATATCGTATTTTGACATGCGATAATATGACATGATATTAGGTAAATAAAATAAACAAACTAACCATATTGTAATCGTTGAACATGTTAAAGATTCACAGGTTAGGTATAATTATTTGTTAATGTATAATTGTATATCTTAAGAAAAGGGGAAGATCCGAGAGACCTTTATGCATCAACAACAGTACGACTTTTGATAGTAATGATTTGCCAAATTACCGGAAACATGTTTATTTTGAGATATTTTCACTACTATTATACAATATTCGTAAATACTCGTATATACTATATATTGTACGTCAGTAGTTAGTACAAGAACTTGTCAGATAAGGTCAAACGTCAGCGGGAGGGGGAAACATTTGAAGAGAAAGGGGCTATAACGACGCTTTCAGATAGTTAGGGGTAGATTTCTATTCATATGTTAATTAATTATTACCGAAATCGTAATGGATTGGCGTTGGTAATTTTGTAGATATCTGATTGGTTTGTTTGGTGTATTAATGTGATTAGAACACATATCTCATGTCATTTCGAATAATTTGAACAATAACATTATTGAATATCTGACATTCAACATTCACATGATAAATTTAAGACTCGTTTTTACTAGTGCAGTTACTAAAAGAAGAGGCAATTTTCACTAACCGTCAATTTTGTTACTACTTTTCGCACAATGAAACTAAACAAACTCTCAGTTTTCGACTTTCATCATTTTCAGTGTAGGTTTTCAATTTATGAGTATTTTTTCTTCTTTCCGAACTTATTCTAGCTAAGTATTGCTCAAATTTCATTTTTACCTTCTCATACTTACTTTTCCATTTATTAAATATTTTCAAAAGGTAAATAACGAAAAAATATTTAAATATCAATGTAAGATTTTTTTATCAGATAAGGTTTGGTACTACGTATGGTGAAAAAAATAAATCTTTCTAGGTATACGAGATAATACAGATTTACATTACAAATTGTTGACTTTTTATTTACTTTTTAATAAAATAATTGATCTCTAGAACTGATATAAATTTTAGTTAACAGTAAGAGGTCATCCATAAACTACGTAACTCTCTTGAGGAGGGAAAAGTGACCACTAATGTCTACATGGCACTACAAGGGGGAGGGTGGGTTAATTTTTATTGTTATGCAATACTTTTTCCTCTCATTAAAATGGATATATATAATAGATGATTAAAATTGCATTCCTATTTAACCTTTTCTGTGTCAGAAATAATGTAACAACCTGGTAAGCTGTGAATTTTTAAGTAAAAAATAAAAACTAAATATTTCTTATAAAAGTATGTTGAATGTTTGTTTATCGTAATTTTGTTTTTAATGACAGTATTATAATCATATATTTGTAAATTTTAAATTTAAAATCATCCAAATGATCAACATTTGTCTAGTAAACTACGTTTTATGTTGTGCGAGTTAACTCGGTTCTGGCACTCAATTGGTTAATGTTGAAAGTTACGTAGCTTTTGAGAAGAGAGAAGGGTTCAAGTTAAATATTTATATGGATTTACGTAAAAAAAGTAAGAAAAAACGTTACGTGGTTTATGGACCCCTAATGTGTGAATCTTAACCGTTTATCACACAAGTGAAAAATCGGCTGTTTTGACTGCTGCTCTATTGGTTAACAGGATAATTCGTATTTTTTTATCATTAACTACACTATTTAATCATAATTTAGTTCTATTTTAATATTTTATTTATAATTATCTAGCGTGCAATTACCAAACTGCATCACGCACACGAATTTAATTTAAAGGGTGCATGCCGTGTATTTTTAAACGTTAAGGAATTAATTCGAGGGGTGCACTTAACCCTAAAGAGTGAACTTGCGCCATATTTCTGATGAATCGATGTGCACGTGCATATTCTCTTATAATTCCATACAATAATATATCGCACTTTTCGAAATGAGTAAAAAATATTTCCATTTGCACGATAACAAAAAGTCATTTTATGCTTAATCGGAGTAGGAATTAAACTTCAAAAAAACATACTGAAATTTGATAAACATGTTTTACTTTTAGGTATAGAGAACTATTTTATAATGGAAGCGTCTAGTTACAAACAGCAATATAAACACATTTCAATATTGTCAGCAAACGATTTTTTTATGTTTCTAGGTCAAATTTTGTTTTATGTTAAGATTCTTTATTTTCATTGTATTCTATATTTAAATTAGATCAAAATAACGGCATTTATTAGCTGATAAACATTAAAATGAAATAAATATTAAAACACGTGCAGAATCAACCAAATTTAAAATATATCAATTCATGAGATTTCACTTTTTTTCTACATAAATTTATATTGGGTTTTGGAACATAAAATTTTCACACATGGTGTAAAATTAAGCGTAAAATGTGAACGTATTTTTTCTCGATTTCGACAAGATGTGATTATATCGCTTTTTGTAACTATACGCTTCAATTATTCTACATCTGATTTGATATGTATCATATGAAATCTTCTCAGTGTAAAGATTGTCTTAAAATCTAAATTTGTAAAGAGTAATTATAATGTACCTGGAAGAAAAACTACACTGTGTCAAAAATGGCACATTTTTAATGCGATTATTCAATGTGGTTTTAGTGTTGTTTCCGTCAGATAATATATAACATAATGTAGTTCTCATTTCATTATATTATTTTCTAGTAGTGTTACAAAATAATTGAGTACATAACTGGAAAGAGCATTGCAAGATATACCACACTATATCAATATCTAAATTTAGCCTAAAATTTACGTAGTGTAGTTTAAAACCTCCTAGGTGCAGAGCTATTGATTATTATCTAAATCATTTGGGGGTCACGTCTTGACTTTGTGTACAAATGAATAAACATACGATTGTTTTGGGACTACTGAAGTTGAATCTATGACCCTCGCTTACTGGGTGGACGTACTTCCACTATCCTAACGAAAGCGACTAATAATTTGCATAAATAATTTTAGAAGACTATTTAAAAGAATGAAGAATAATTAAATCATCAAAAGATTTTGGACAGCAGTAAAAAACGTATATGTATTGGTAGCTACGAGTACTAACAGATTCGTAAAATCATCAAATTTATTAAATTAACATTTTTATTTTATGACACCAAAAAACGTTCCGCGTCACACCTAATAATACGCGTGCCATAGGTTTCAGACTGCTGCTGATTCATTTTATAAACTTATATTTGAGGTGTATGGTATAAAAAGTTGATAACCCATAATGAGACAGTTCTGTAATAAGAGCAGTTGAAAGTTTCTTTTCTATTTCAAAATGTACTGAAAAAGTATTAAGGTTACCATGATTACTTTTAAGGCACCATTTAAAAAAAATGGAATTAGGAAGTGTAAAATGGTTAATAAATAAGGTAAAATTGAATAAAATGTAATTCTACCTAAGTGTGGGATACCAAAATTCTACACCACACCCTTCATCTGTAGTTTACAATATTCAATCTCATTTGAGTGATCAGAATTAAACAATTAAATTGACTATTTTATTCGCTATATATGACATATGCGACTTTTCAGAAACATTATTAGTGTGATTTTTTTTGTGAAAAAACTTTTTATTATATTCAGAATTATGATATTGGAATAAATACAACTAAAAATATATATATATACTCGTATATTCATTGCTGTTTTCTAAATACAGTAAAACTACCAAATATTTTATATTAGATAAGTACTACAAAATAAATACATCGATACTCATGTAGACTAGACAATACGCGCCGTCCCTTACTCAACCGTCAAATATATTTTATTCTTTTCCCTTTTCTCTATTTCGAGAAAGGAAGGGGATGTAAAGGAGGGTTGGGATGGAACACAGAGGAAAAAGTAAATTGCCCGCAGGTAATGGGAGGGTGATACATCACACGCCAAATCTTCCCCAAAGTACGTAGCCTCTAAATTCATTGACGTATCATTCTTATGATAGATTTCAGTAAGATTTAAAAAAAATCATCATATATCAAAATTAACCTCATTTTTCATCAGTCACGGTGATTTTTTATATTATAGTTTATTGATTGCGCGTATATTTTTAGAAATCAGTCAGCTCATTATTTAAAAATGTGTTTTTAAGTTTATCGTAAATATAACTCCTGTCGACATCTTTCACTTGAGTGAAAATGAAAAAAACATAGATTTACTTTTATGATTTCATAAAATATTATCAAATAAACTTATTTGGTGCACTTCTCAAGCTCTGGTTTGTTTTATGATTTTTATAGTATTGAATCTTATAATTATTTACTTCTATTACCATTTATTGTGCACGTTGTTTTCATATATATAGATCAAATCATGTTGTAAATATATCAAATTTAAATGATTACGATATGTAAAAAAAGTTAAATAAATATATAAATTTATTAATTACTGTCAATCCTCGATGGGAAGCTATTATATTGAACAGTATTTATACATGTTTTTAGAAATATATTTTTCAAAAATTCAATACCAGTTTTGTCTTTTAAAACATTCTCAACTGTATCGGACTTGTGGATATATATATAAAATGTTTTATTTAGAATAATAAATCAAATCATTAAAAACATTCACAATTATCTTTTTGATTTTTTTAAAATTCCATATACGTTCCAAAATGAGATTTTCATAACGTGATTTTCTTAAAAAAAATAATTTAAGAGTAATAGTTGTTAATTATTATCTTAACTGTTTCGGGTTCATGTCTTGGCTACAATACAAATGAATGAACATTTGAAAGATTTGTGACCAACACGGGTCTTGAACCTATAACCGCAGCTTGCTAGGCGTACACGTTATCCACTAGCCTAACGAAGGCACATCTTTTTAAATGATAATCATTTATTCCATTTTTGCTTCAAGATAGAGCATATGGAGCTTTTATAGTGTGCTCGTTTTTCTAAAGAGGTTTTTTTTTACTAATTATTGAGGTTTTATGTTCTGACTTCAAATATATATGAACAAATGCTACCACTATTCAGGCTACTAAACTATGAAGGAGAAAAATATGACTTAAATTTTTTAATTCATAATTTATCGCTTAAATGTAGCAATTTTTTGAAATTATAAAAAATATGCTTTAAAATAAGCGCTTATTATCTAATGAACAAAATTCAAAAGCGAAAAAAAATAAAGTTCTACTTTACTAATGATTGTTAATTTCTCATCAACCACTCTTCACCACTGGCATAAGTACGCCCATGTCCAAATGTCCCGAGACATAAAGCCTCCCTCTTCAATACGAAGATAAAGCTATCAAGGCCCCGGGGTCTTACCGCAATGTTTCTCAACATACAAACAAGAACCGGCGGTTCTCAGTATTTACACTTTCCATGATACCACATATATTTAAATATAGAAAAATGTATTAGACGTTATATATTAATAATACTGATTTCAAAATTGTTTTAAAATGAAATAATAGCAAAGTATTTTAAACTTATTTCTACAAAATATAGTTATAAAACGAATACCGGTTTTATCTGTAATGATATTTTATACATATGTACATTGAACTATTTATAAAAAGTATCATAACGACTAAACCAGTCTTGATTTAAAAACGGTATGTGACTTTTTGGGACCGTCGTTTTGGCGCCATGATAAATGCAATGAAATGGACAATTGTTGTGAGTTAGAGTCAACAAAATATCATCGAGTACTTTAGAGGACTAGCGCATAATTTTCTGATGGGCTCGTGAACTGATGTTACACTGCATTTATTTTAAAGGAAGTAAAACATTCAACATTCATTGTCAACTTTTATATATTACATTCATTCGTACATGCACTAAAGAAAATGTTCATTTATAACTTTTATCTACTTTTTGATAACTTACTACATATATACTTTTATAGCTTTTTCATTTAAGGGATGTGTTTATGCAACACGTTTAATAGCGCCAAAATGGCGGTACCAAAACCTCCGGTGCAAAAACGTGCTGCTTTTCTAGTGATAAATATAAAAATCTGTTTTATTATATCAAAATAACAGTAATATACTATTTGAAATTCTTTATAAACGATGAAATAATTTTTAAATTACGGGTCCTCAGTTCATACTACATTTTTTTTAACTTTTGTAATAAAACCTATGTAGTTTTTTACGTATGAAATCTTCACGGCGTGAACTTTTTTACGAGTGATTGTTATAAATTATTATTTAAACAATTTTGAGTCTATATTTTGAAGATATAAATAAAAATATGGTTAGGCGACAACTAGAGAGTAATTGATCGTAATTTCAACATGTCGGATGATAATAAATATACAATTTTTAATTATTGTTCGTTATAATTTATTAACACTCATAAAGCACTCAAAATATTGTAAAAAATATCTCAGAAAATAAATTAAATCAATTGTTTTCAAATATTAGATATATTTTTAAATCAAAACGGATATAAGGTAGATTCCCAGAAGCTAGTAAGCTTTATGCATTCCTGCAAAAAGCGTAAAACATTTGTAAAGTTCTCCAAGAATTTGCTTAGATTAAGCTTTTCATTTGAAGAGTCTCTGTAAAATAAAGTTATTTTGATTGAATCAGAGGTAGAAAACTTCCGTTTACCGCAAACTTATAAAATATATTTTATATTTAATTGACAATTTTCATACTCTGTATACTAATTGCAAGATGAATCCGAAAGATAAAGAAAACTATAATAATACGAGTATTCCATTTTATTTTTGAAAATGTCAGAATCAAAAATGTGAAATATTTTACATTTCTTGTTTTTTTTTTAAAAAAATCATGCAATCGAATAATGTACGTTTTAAAAATTGACAAATAAACAAGTTTTTATTCAGTAAATTAATTGTTTTGTAATTGTATAGTAAAATTTTATTATAAAAATAAATATTATATGAATGAACGGGAAATGAAATTATAATTTTCAACGTTTTTATACTTTCACAAATATTTTTCATCAATTTTACATTTTTTAAACGAGAAACCGATACCATTGAATTTATCGAAATATACAAAACATAATAAATATCACTGATATCATAAAAACACAAACAGTATAGCACCAACTATTGTATTGAAAAAAATAATGAATGACCAAAATTAGATTTAATGAATTATTACATATTCTGTATAGTCGAAACATTTTAAATGATTTGTAAAAAAGGTTTGATTGTATTGGATATTATGAATTGTTTAGAATTTAACTATGTGATTTATTCAGTTATTTGTATACAAGTATATTATTTTGTCTATTGTTGTACATTAGGCATTCTACAAAGGATCGGTAATAAATAAATTGAATCGTTGTCCGCAAACGATTTTGTAATTTCTACTATGAGATTTTTTTAGACCATGACACTGTTTAATTGAAATGGATTATTTAATTGTAGACATACTACAAAAAGTAAATTAAAAATATACATAATGTCTCTAAACATGTATATTTGTTAAATTTATTAGAAGCATAGTGTAAAAATATATTATTTTATTTCTTACGACCCCTGAATAAAGAAGACGTTCTCTGCCCCTCAAGTAACAAATTGAGACCATGTTCCCATTACCATTTTACTGACGAGCAATTTTCACCGTTTTTCTCAACGTCCCTTTGAAACGCAAAGCTTTCAGAATAAGATAAAGTTGCAGCTTAACCGCATGACAAACAAGCATTTCATTATTTATACAGCCGTCAGAAAGAATCATGAAAAATACTTAATATTTAGATATAATATATTGATAATACAGTGAAAATCGATTAAAAAAATAATTAAAACAGAAATATTTTATTTTGTATTGAAAATATATAATTTATTTTATGAAATAAACGTTTTAATAATTACAAGCCATTAATAAATTTTTCAGTACTAACTATTACATAGAAATTAGTGCCATCTGCCCGTGACGGCTCAAAGCGATATTTTAACTTAATATTTTTTCCATGGCTCTCGTAGGTGAGTGGATAGTGCGTCCAATTCACAAGTCGAGGGTCTAGGGTTCGAATCCCATAGCTGACAAAAAAAATGTGTTTTCATGTGCACTTAAAACCAGGACATGGACCAAATTGGTTGAGTTAATGACTGACAATTATTACTTGTAAATAAACTATCAAAACAGTCTTCACATTACATGGAGATGAATGAAGAATATAGAATTAGAACCCACGGCCCTTGATTTTATTTTGGATACTCTACTGACACACGTACAAAGACTACAAAAAAAAAAAACAAGTGTATATAACTGTTTATTTATTTCAATTTTGATAGCTTTCTACTTAAAAAATACTGTAAATATATTGTATAAATTACTGTGAATATACTGTTTCTATTATTCTCACTATGTTTGACTTCATATTGACCGTATTTAAGCAAAAGGGATTAATCCTTACAGAAAAAAATACAGGAGGCACAAAAAACTTAATGATTTTTGTCAAAGTCACATTAACACAAAACTAAAGTGCATGACGACCAATAAACTGGTGTTTTATTTTCCTGATCTGATAATTCAAAAAAGTTATTTACGAAAAATCAATAAAATTGAGATTTAATGTTTTTTTCCTTTCCATACAAATTTAGTAAATTAAAACTTGATTTCGATAATCACTCTGCATTTTTGACATAATTTCTTTTAACAGAGCGTGTATATAATTGTGTACATTGTGATTCTCAAATAAAATCACTTCAAAAAACTGAGGGTTAAACCCTTTTGCCTAAACAGGGTCGATATGTTCTAAAACGTATTATTAAAAAGAAAATAACTATTTATTCTATCTAAAACAAATTTGGTTCATAACATTTCTCTGACTCACAGTATAGACCTCAAAAAAACCATAACTTATATAAAATAAAATATTTATGACTATGATAACCCTTATAAGAGGGTTAGTAAATATTAACGGCCCCTAACACCAGAAAAAACAGATGGCCAAAAATAAATGAGGTGGAATGATTGCTACCACTTTTGATAGCATTATGAAACATTGTTTGGGGGTGGTTAAATATTGGTGATTTATTGTTAAATTACAATAGAAAACCATGCAAAATATTGAATTTCTATTTAGGGCATTGATCACACATTTAACGTCTTGTGTAAAAATAGGTGCATTACACACCTGTACAAACTTTCGTTAC
>JAPMAE010000557.1:0-17377 GCA_036584705.1 Rhyacophila sp. 25_7 | reverse complement strand
TTTCGTATGATGAAAATAGTGCAACATATAACTGTTCTTGATTTTTTTTAAAATAATGTTGTGGAAATAAGTATAAAAATTGCTTTATTATTACATACTATTATAATACAATGGCTTTCCACTAAAGGGGTAATAAAGAAAATCAATTATGCGCATTTTTTATAGTTTGATACTTTGTTGAATAAACGTTTTATTGAAGAATTTCCTAAAGATTTACGTATATAAATAATTAATAACTAACGATTATTTCTTAATTAAAAATAAAATCGTGGAATGTCATTATGTAGGAAAAAAACGAAAAATAATATTTGTCCATATAATGATTCTCGCTTGGTACAAAATAGATTCTACTATATTGAAGTTGGATTCGATTTCTATCTGTATTTACAATTTCTCATGAATATGTATGTATATAGCGTATTTCGATCCATATTTACATTCAAATAAATACATAAACAATAAAAAAGCTCCAAGTATTTCGTTTCGTGCGGCTAACAGGCTTAAAGGACGGACGAAGCCTTACGCGAATATCTTTCATCGCAGATTTTCTCCTGTTACAAAGATTTATCTTTCTCTTGCCATTTATTTTCACACTGTGGTGCTTCACCAGTAGAAAATGTATTTTATTTGTACTGTATCGACTTTCACTTTAAATTTCATAAAAAAATGAAACATTACATTACATTATACTATTATAATCATTTTATTTTCTTTTAATCACATCTTCTCCGAAATGAAGCGTATATATAAATCTCCACAGTGAGGATTATTTTTGACAGTTGTTTTCGAGTAATAATTGTCGGTTGAAATGAAAAAATGTACAATTTTCACCAGCTACACAGGGCCGCATTAAGACCCTTAGGTGCCCCCTTACCCTTGAAATTCAAAATATTAAAACAATAATGAAAGGTAAAACTTGTCAAATGGCCCATTGTGGTATTGGTAGTCCACAAGCGATCCAATAAGCCGCATGATGAGCAGAGAAATCAAGCCACAACTGGATCCTTAGCTAAATTGTGAATTTATTTACTTTTAAAACATAGAATAATTTCACTGACGTCTCCATGATTCACTAAACTTTCATTTTATGTAATTATATGAAAACAATATATGACGCTCTCTTTACCTTGATTCCCTTAGCACGTGCTTACATTGTTTATGGGTTAATCCAGCACTGCAGCTACGAAATTTGAAATTACGACCCTCCGCTTGTGTGTTGGATGCACTATCCACTCACCTACGATAATATATGCTTTACTGTATTAAATAATATAACCTTAATAGAAGTGTCAAGTATACATCAGACCATGACCAATATTATTTTTAAAATCATATCTGCATACTTTAAGAGAATGTTATTTATTATTATATTTTAGTTCGATACAAAAGCACGTATTGTCAATAATTATATAATTGTAGATGTGATTTTGTAATATCTTTAAAAATAAAGGCCTGCGGGACTATTATTTAATAACCCTAGTATAAAATACTAAAGGTTGCTATTTACAGATATGGGGCTTTTATGAACAATTTAGTCCTTGCCAGACTAAAATAATATGTTATAAAACGTATTACTGATTATAAAGTTGATCTTAATTTTTTTTTGCATAGCTATCTAATGAATAATTTTCGTAATCAATGGCAACAAATACAATTTAACAACTCAATAAAAAAATACACGTTTTAATTTTTTTTTCATTATCAATTTATACATTTTAGTTACAAGATTAAACCTTGTCCAAAATCTTGTATGGGAAATGATCTAAACCGTAGTAAAAATAGTTTACGAGTTTTTACAAAAACAGTATTTTTTAAATTATAACGTTGTCGATGGAATTTTAAAAGGGCAACAAACAAAAAATATGTATAACCGAAACGTATGGCAACATTATGAAATTAGTGTATGCTTAATTTTGAAAAACTGACCGTGACTCTTTAGAAATCTTTTCTTTGACACTCAAAACATTTAAAATTTGATACAGGTATATTATATGCAAGGAAACGTTGCCAAGGAAATTAATAATAACCCCCCATAATATTTTGATTCAATTTAGTTGGCTACACATTTTTAATGCACGCTCTGATATGGAGCATGCGGAATCGTTATATTTGGAGTTTTATTTAACACATTTTTTATGAGTAATTTTTGCCTATTATTATGTGAATCGGGTTGGGTTCATATTTTGACTATAATCGGTACATTCTACGTAAAATATTGTATCTTCAAAATCATCTTCTTCGGTTTTTTTTCATTCTCAATACACGTAAAACGTATTATTTATGATGCCTTTTACTCAATTATAAAATTAATATTATATGTAAGTGCGATTTGGAAGCATCACATATTGTTGTAGGTCGACTTACACCAAACTTTTTTCTCTTTAAATAATACTTCTGTAATGTTTCGATTTTAAAGTTACAATACTTTATGTTGGAGGTAAAATATATAAAAAAATACTCACAATTAGAAATTATATCTTGTACGATGGCAAAAATATGCAAATCCATAAACATAAATCTAAATATTTAATTACGAATAAAAGGTTGCGTATCACACACCGGGATAATGATAGCAACCTTTCGCCCTTAGTGCGTATCTGCTTTTTCATCTTTATCCCCAGTTTATCACGTTTTGAAATTTCGCAAAACTTTTCACCAGCGTGACAATAAATCCTGCAAATCGACAGGTGGATTTCTTTTTCAAGGATTAAAGGTATTCCATTTTAACTTCACTTTATTACTACAACGCTTTTGTCTTTTTCGGCAATAAATTCCAGCAATTTTTAAAATATATTCTCTTCAATTTTCATTTATTGTGTAACATTTTGTCCTACGCTCTCAGGTACGAAGCGTTCTATATAATATAAGTTAAACTACGTCTGTGCTAAGTTTCAGTGACAATATTTTTTAGCAGAATGAAATAATTTATATGAGAATGTCCAAGCGTCAACGGTTCAGTGCTCGTTTCCAAGGCTCTATGTTGGTGAATGTTCTGTGTTTAAGGTCGGGGTCATATTAACAGCAACTAAAAAATCTGTTTTTCAATGATAATATAAAAAATAAGTGGGTGTTTGGCGCTTAATATTACGAGTATGTTAAAAATAATATTGTAAAATATCTATAGACGTCTTTATATCTACGTTTGTATCGAAATGTGTAAAATATTATCAAAAGAAAATGAAACATTTGGGATGTATTGAAAACGGAGAACAAGTTGATAGAGTTGTTTATAATTGAATGACCATCTAATATGAAAAGACGATATTTTCTAATTTGAAGTTTGAGGATGCCATTTTGAAAATATGTAACAATTTATATAAAGTTTACTCTTTCCATAAAACCATAACTAATTCAAACTTTTAAAATCACGTAATATAAAAATGTCATAATTATTATCTATGATAAATGTTTATAAATTTGTTTTTTTTTAAAATAAGTAAGAAAAAACCATTAAGTGGATTATGGACATTTTAACATTTTTTATACTAATTAAACATTTTTTTAAAAATGTTACTGGTTGTTTTTTATGAACTATTTAGAAATCTTAATATAAGATTCGCTATATTAAATAAAGTTAAGTATTGTACAGTTTAGGCGTCAGCAACCTATGACCTGCGGGTCACCAAGTGACTCATTTGATAATTTCAAGTGACCTATTTGCGTTCCGTAAGTAACGTATACTATATAAAAATAAATTATAATGCATAGACGTGAAGCAAATACGTTAAGAAAATAGAAAGAATGAATTAATATTTTGGTTTGATTAGAATGTTGCAGAATTGAAAAATAGCGGAAAACAGCGACATCATTCGAATTATATCTATTTATATACCCGATAAAGCCGCGCACGACAAAGCCGCGCTGACGAAGCCGCGAAAAAAAAGTATCTATATTTTTTAGTATATTTAATATTTATATTTTAGTTATAATATTAAAAAGAAAAAAAGAAAAACATAAATATAAAAAAATAAGAACATGAACGAAAGAGAATATATTTTGTTTAAAGTACATTTATAAAGCAAAAAATAAAAATAATAACATTAAAATTAATAAATGTATGAAAACAAGCAAATAAGTAAAGAATATTTAATAAATATACAAAATAAAATATAAATGACAGTTTATTCTTAATTATGTGGCAAACTACTTAAGTACTCTAATTTATCTATATTACCATATAAATGCATTAATACATGCAGTCTTTCATCTAATTTAATATTTACATTTTGAAGCATTTGATTTTATAATTTTGATTAGCGCGGCAATGTCGACGCGGCTTTGTCGTCACGGCATTGTCGGGATTGTTTTGCCCGTTTTTATCCTAAGCGGCTTTATCGGGCTGCCATCTATATTTAACGATGTAAATAAACAGTCGTTGACAATTGTATTTGTTTTTATAAAACTTAGAATTAAAACATTGTTTATTATGTTGAATTTAAAAAGAGTTTAAAAGCAAATTGTAATAGTTTTCTCAATAAAATTGATTTTATTACTCACTAATGGACTATTTTTAAAATGAAAATGCCCATTTAACCTAACTTCACTATGTTATATTAATATCTGAACGATATCTTAATATTCACATTTTGCAGAAAAAAACAACAGGTTGCCGACATTTGGTACAGATATTAGTCGTTGCACGGATTACTTTAATTTACAAAAACTATTTCATAAAAAAAACAATATAGTATAGCCATATTTTTGTTGGAGAACATAAAAGTTTTATCAAGGTCAAAATGACGGATGTCATTCAGTCTTAATAAAATAATCAATCATACTGGTCGCTTGAATAAACATATTTTCCTAAGGATCACTTACGTCTTTTGCGGTTCGGCGAAATAAAATCTTATACGTTATTTTTTGCGGTAACAGATATGCTATGTAATGGTTCATATTTTATACATAATACAATTGTAAATCTTCACATAAGTATATATATAACAAAATTTTCACACGGCAATAAAAACATTAAAAATGTAGACTGATTCTTTTATGCTGTAGGCTTTAGACATTTCAGGAATTTAAACATATGTATATATAAAGCTATATAGTTTATTTGTGTGCACAGCCATATGTGTGCGTCGAATTTGTATAGACATATTATGTATGTGTGCGTGTTGACAAATACAGGCAAGCAAAAAACTAAGTGTAACAAATCTTTATGGATGATTTTTTTCGGATTTTTTTTTATTAAAATAAAAAACAAAATAGTTCATTGCGTATATTTATTGACATGTTTTTATTCTGAATGATAACTAGATATATTAACAGATGAGTATTGTTAATTATTTTAAATTTTGTTAAATGTTTACAATGCTATTGCTGTATAATGTTTATTCGATGCATAAATAATTAATACGAATATTTTATTACTTAGTGCTTGACGTAGATATACTTCTTCAAAGCGAATTTTGAGCGGACACGTATGTGCGTTCATACTCTTGAAGAAGTTAAACAAAAAAAATAACAATTTTAAAACTAAAGTTTTTTGATTGACTTATGGATATTTATTGTCACAAATTTTGAATGATCACATTGACATGTCGTTTCATCATAGGCTCAAAGAATACAACTACGGCGATGACTTGTTTTGAAACTGAAAGGCCTTGCAACATTTTGCTCTTTTGTTGTTGCAAACAAAATAAGATTCTATGGCAAGTGTCTTGTTTTGATCATTGATCTATATGCAAATTCAATTATAACTTGCTTGTGTCGTAATCTGTCACCAAATTTTAGCATTTAGTACAGAATAAGAACATTTAATTTGTCACAATAAAGAATCCGTTTTTTTTAAGTTACCATTAGAAGAAATGTTGCACCAGCCGGCTAGCAGAAGGCGTTACCACGGATGCGGAAAAAGCTTTCCCGGACAGTAATTAAAAGGCTTTTTTGAGGAAAATGAAGCGAAGCGTGAGAGAGAAGTTTTGCTGTCTCACGGTTACACTTTGTCGACTCGCGTTTTGTTTCAGCTTTTCCGCCGCAATTAGCGAAGGAAGTTCTTAAATGCGGCAATGTACCGTGGTTACGAAGCTTTATAAAAGTTGTGGCAACCCTGCTTTGTGTTTAAAGAAAGGTGTCTTTATTATCATTACTGTCACTGGGGTAAAGCGCTTACTTAATATTTTAATGAAGGTCTTAATAAATACTAACCACTTTTTCTCGTTTAGTATTTAGTTTTATTTATTTTATAAACTATTTAAAAATATACAGAACCTTAAACATGAAATGAAGAAGCATATATATCGTTTGAAACTTGTAACATAATTGCATTTTTGTCATTAAATGTTAGGTAGGTTTCACGTTTTTATGGACGTCTTAAATAATATAAGAAGTCCACCAAAACATATATTTCGTTTCAAGTTAGAGCCTTTAGGCTGTGACCTCAATAACTAGCGTGGTATGCAGTGGAGCATGCGAATTAATAACAATCATTGTAATTTATTCGCACGCCCCAGTGCACGCCACGCTGGTCACTGAGGCCACAGTCTTAGTTAACTATGCTTATTATATTTCACACTTGTAACAATTGTTACATTCCGCACCTTTTCACTATAAATAAATAACATTTTTTTAATGTTTAACTGCTAAATAAATTTCACTGTTAATATTTTACTACCTTGAAACAAACTATTTAAATTATCATAACATGAAAATCGCCTTCACAGATTTTTAAAGAGTAATAATTATAACTTATTATTTCAATCAATTTTGTTTATTTTTCGGCTTCAAATCCACATAAGAAAAAAAACCTGTACAAATTTACTCACCTACAGGATTTTCGGTTTTAGAGGTGGATGTATTGCCTTTGACTCACCAACATTACAATTAAAGTTTTTTTTATTGTACAATATGATGTCATTTTTTTTTTATTATATCCGCTCCTAAACGAACCACATGGTTCTGAGAGTTTTTTACAAGTAATAATTGTCACTTATTAGCTCCACCAATTTGGTCCATGTCCTGGTTTCAAATGCACATGATATAACCTGTGCAATTTTCGCCACTAATCTGTAATATTATTCGATTACAGATTATTGCTACATAAGGGAAAATTTGTTAAGTAGATTGAACCTTTTTATAACGAATCTCTCGCCAGCTGTATGTTATATTTTAATTTGACCGGTGAGGCTTTTGGTAATTAAAAAAATATATTTTCGTTCAATATTCATATTGGTTCAAGATGTTATCGATTGCTCATCAAAACAGTTTTGTGAACGATACTTTTTTTCTATCTTTTATACTTCAAACATGTATATTGTCTCAATATAGTAAATGCATACGGTTTTAAGAAGAACAATCTTACCATGTACGGAATTGGATCCATAGACCTTACTCGTGAGTCTTGTGCGCTATCCACTCACCTACGAGGGCGTTGTTCATTTGTTAATAAATAAAAATAAATAGTAGTTTTTATAATACATTTCTAGTATTTGAAAAAAAAAGTTTTTGTACTTCTAAATTATTTATTTCGAAAATGTAAATACATAAAATAATACTCCCATGGATTGACAACAGTTTATTGTAGAAAAAATGGATTTAGGATTCAAAATAAAACTATGTTTGACTCAAATTTTCTTCTTATGACTGAGGTTGATATAAGATTCTTCCAGATATAATATTACATTGTAAGATTAGGTGAAAGAGCTACGAGTATATGACCTCAATGCAAAAGTTAGAATACTCGTCATTTGTATGCAATATGCGTCATTGATATCATGGTAACAGACATGCTAATGCTAAACTATTAGAAACTGGAATATCGAAGCTGGAATAGTTGCCGTACAAGAAGCAGTCATTACTCCCATATTGATGTATAGATAATGACAGCATGTGACGGAAGTTCTTCGACGTCGAACGCACGCGTACAAGGAACTTGGGTTTATTATAAAATCGTTATGTTGGTATCAGGCGGACATAATATGTTACAGGTATTTCTGACAGGTTATCGAATGGAGCTTTTATTTGCGTCAGTATTGATATTAGAAAAGCTCACGACTACTTCGTCCATCTTCGTGTACGCTTAAATAAACAATTCTTTCTGCATGTCTCTTTATAAACACCGTGGGCATGAAATACCCACGTACAAATAATTATTGTAAATTTTTATATTTTGAGCCGAAAAGTGATTTTTGAATGAAAAGTATATCTACTTGTAATTTGAAATAATATAATACTATATCGCAGTACCGCTTTAAGACGTTTGGGGGACCTTGGGCAGATTTAACCGGAAGTTTCTGATTTTTTAAAAATATTATCCTCACATTGATTTTGAATAATTTGCCAAAAAAATGATTTGTTTTAAGCTTTTGAACGCACTCTTTCATAACATCGTCTTATTTGATACTTAGATTAGCTAATTCTTATTGGTAAATTCTAGAAGAATTCCTAAAACTACTCATACAAGGAGTTTACAGAAAAACATTTAATAATCTTATAGTTTGTCATGGAATTTCCCAGAATATTTCTCGAAACTGCAAAAATTTCAAAACATTCATGAAAAGAATAAAAGAAAGCAATTTCTACTACTTTATCATCACATGTCTCTTCTGTTGTATATATATTTAAATTTAAAGTAAAATTTTAAATAAATATGAAGAATTCTGTTATATATTAAATTTTAGTTTTTTTCTTTTCTCTCTTTTCCAATTTATCACTGTTAATCTTATTTCATCGATTGAACGCAGGCGTTTGAACTTGGGGGCTCTGAGGCGACTGCCTCACTTGCCTCAAGGATAAAAGAGTACTGCTATATTGTCATATGCATATTTTTTACACATGGTGTAAATGCGAAATATTGTTTTGCCTCTATCAAAAAAACTTTATACAGAAAACAACTAAATCAAAATCTGGATCAGGAATAAGGATCAAAGTGGGAGTTTATATATTAATGATCTATGCAAATATATACAGAATAATTACATAAAAATTCATGTCTTGAGCTGAAAATCATAGAAATAACTATTTTTTATGTGATTTTAATAACAACTTCAGTTTCATCGGCGCCATAAAGGAAGTTTCTCCACATAATGTTAAAATTCTTTTAAAAGACTTCTTCGATTGAATCAATTCGGTCTATGTCCTGGTTCCAAATGCACGTAAAAAAACCTATGTGATTTTTGCCAGCCATGCAATTCGAACATGCAACCCTCAGTTCATGAGTAGAATGCGCTTTTTTTGTCACCTACAAAGGTTACGTATTTATACATAATTTAAATAAATTTATACAAAAATATAATTAAAAAATGATAAAACGTTCTTTTGAAAGTTGAAAAACATCTTGACAGTAAATTTATCTAGAAGATATGAATAAAAATAATATTATTTCAATAAAGTAAACCATCTTGAGCTGGTAAAATTTTTCCGTCATAGGCGCCTTGTAATTATACTTGGCAGTGTGGTTTCTTCAAAGAATATGATGGCCTGATAAATTATTTGCCTCGGCGGAAAGTTTCAACAACTTTGTGAAATATTATTGTTTTTCAGGACTAGGAAAGGGAATCTAGAAGGTATTACGTAGAAAGAATTTAAACGAAGCGTTTTAGAACGATTGTCTTCTGTTTAATCAGACTGGTATCTTGCTTTTAACTTAAGCAAACGGTTAAACAAGATTTGTATTATTTTGTTCGAACAAAAGAAACTATTTTGAAAGCTCTTAGGTTATGTTGTATTTAGTACATGATAAAATACTCAATAAACATATATTATTAATGAAAAAAAACTTTAATGGAAAGTTTAAAGGGAAAGCTTGATATTTGTTTTACTCATACTGTAATAAAACACACAATATTATAAATAATATTTGCTACGTACTCGTAAAATTTGTATTGATCACTCAAAAGGTTGCTACTTACTTTTAAACCGTTCCCAATATCGACCGTATTTAGCCAAAGGGATTAACTTCCAAGAATAAATTTTAAAGGAGGCACTTATAACGTTTTTTAATTATTTTTAGTCAACATCACATCAACACAAACTTAAAATGCATAATGACCAGTAAATTGGTGTTTTATTTTCCTGATCTAATAATTAAAAAAATATGAAAGGCAAATCATTAAAAATTAGCGTTAATGCGCTTTTCCTTTCCAAACAAACATTAGTAGGTCATTCTTTTTCCAAAATCTAAAGATGAATTTAGATAATAATTTGAGATTTTAGACATAATTCCTTTTGTCAGAATGTGTATTTAGTTGTGTATATTGTGCTTATCAAATAAAAGCACTTTTCAAAAAACTGAGTCTTTTGCCTTTCTCGTAGAAATCATTTCTCTGCCCATAGAAATAGAAAACAAACCATAAATAAAATTGTAGTTGACATAATCTTACAAATATAATATATTAATTATCTCGGCTATCGATATCTTCCACTTGAGTGAGATTGAGTTTAAGTGGTTTTGTTCTTTGAATCCATTTTTTATAATGGCATCTGTTAGGCTTAATCGGTAGACTTCCTCGAATACACATATATTTCATATTTTTTAATTTTTGTATATTTTCACTTTCCGTGTTAATTATTTGTTGCTTGTATTTATATTATTTTTGTATTTTCATATTATGAACACATTTAGCTAATAACTTGTAACGTTCATTATATGAAATAAAAAACGGGAAAATTACATAAATTGACATCATGCAATATAGTCACTTCATGTTTTAATTATATAAAAACGTCATGTCTGCATTGCAAATAATACAAAAAAAAACATACTCGCTTGAAAATATTCGCGTGGTGATAAAATTCTCACGAGGAAAAAATATTAAATTCACAATGCATTAAAATGCGCTTTCGTATTTCAAATATTTTTACGCAAAAATGCATCAAATTAAAATGGGAAATACATTTTATATGCAATTATTCTTTCACTTTAATTAACCCACTTTCAAAGCAGCGATGCGATGCATTATTAATCAGAAAAAAATATATGCGCTGTTTTGCCAAAACGAACATGGGAGAGATAAAAATTGTTTTATTTTATATTGTGTGGGCAAACAACAAATCGTAAGTGATCAAATAATATAGATATTAAACATTGGCATCTTAAACATTGTTAGACTCTAGACAAAAAATCGTTTGCGTCTTTTTAATTATGTACACAAAATATATTTATTATATTATGGCAAAAAGAATATTAAACTACAATGAAACCTCGATATAACGGACTAATGCGATGGGAGGAGGGTGCCTGTTAAAGCCGAAAGTCCCTTATATCCAAATAGATTTTCCAACAGCGTTTTTTTTATTAAGAAAAAAATAAACATTTTCTGGTTTTAAAATTCGCACCCCCCATTACATATGAATATAGATGAGTTTATTTTGTCTTTGGCAAACTAAAGATACAGTATACACAAACAAATCAATTTAATAATAAAAATATATTAATTATTACATATGCAACAAGCAATATTTTTATACAAAAAAAATATATTTAAAAAATATATAAAATAATAAAATGAAACTTTTACAATAATTAGACAAATTACATTTAAAAAGAAGAAAATACTTTAAACACTGCTTCCAAGAAAATCAACATAATTTAGTCCCAGAATTCTAAATAATATACATTCATTGACACTTTACACATGCCGTAATGTTATTCAGTACAAAAATCTCTCGGAGTCGGTCAATTTTTTTCCGACTCCGACTCCGCCTAAAATGTCACAACTCCGCCGCAGCACTGCTATATAGTTCAGACTATTAAACGAACAGTAATACAACGCGATTATTTTCGACATTTTAATAAGAATTGAAAACCAACGTACTCGTATAAGTTTCACCCAAATCACAAATGTATAACAATTGAACTCAACGTTAAATAAAGACATTATCCGATACCACAGTTTCTCACTACAGAGATAAACGTCCAAACTCTTAATCGCATAATTAATGGAGCATTGTTATGATGGTATTATTCACGAATTTTACTCAAAATTACTATCAAAACAATGGTGAAAGTAAGATTTTTGTTTTTGCAATTAACCTCCGAATGTATTTTCATGTGACTAAAAAAAATAACTCCGTCCTTTTAAATGTTTCCGAAATAAATATCTGGTTTACTGCCATACGATCGTCTATTATGCGTTCTTTTCAAAATTCTCCGTGTTATCCATCGTAAAAGAATATTATTTGCAAACATGACTCATTTCACTGTACTTGTACTTCAAAAAATCATATAAAATATAATATAATAATAAATAATAATAATAAAAAAGAATATTATTATATAAATAAAAATATACGACACTTTATAAGAATTCGTAGCGTTTCGGGAATGTAAGGATTTTTTATCATACATTTATCACACACAAATCCACAGCAAATGCAAGAACACTTAAACGAATTGACTTTAATTCTAACTAAATAAATGATTGTATAAATTAATGGATAAAGTAGTGTACTAGTAGCGCATTGGAAAAATTGCATTATATCAAACATCGGCGTTTATTAAGCTTAGCGTTAGCGCTCTTTTGTAATGCACCCGAAATAAATTTATTTTACGAGAAATTTAAAGACTTATTTTTTTAATAGTTTTTGGAATTTTATTTAGGTGCTGATTAAATTTGGGAATAAACTCAAGTAAAGTTTAATTAGGTGCTGGCGCGATTTTCTCCGAGCTCCATCTAACTCACCCTGGGTCTGTAAAATTGACCACTTCAATTAAATTTTTAATTCAATTGTTGATTTCGTTGTTTTAAAGAAATCAATCCTTGGGAGAATGCGAATTCTATTATTTATTCTTATACTGTAGGAGACGGTGGCTTGGTTGTATTTTACAGAGGCTGTGAGCCAGAGGGGTGATAAATGTGTCTATAAAAATAAACTATAGTAATACTCACTATTTTCATCCCACAGCTTGCGAGCAATATACCACTAGAAAAGTTAACGACTTGTACTAAAGTCGACGTGGTCATTAAAATGGTGGATGTTTTTCTTAAGTGTCATTGCTATATGACTCAAACTACTCGCTTAAGAGCTTACCAATCGAGGATCGCTTCCAATAATAGTTCTTTTGAACTTTGTTTAAATTCGAACACCTCGATTACGTTAGCACAGCTGCAACTGGGTTAAATCTATGCACGTCAATCAATCAATTGATATGTTTCTCTAAGTGTAAGAGAAAGTTTTTTTAAAGTACGAGTAGATTAAACCTCTTTATAGCAATTTTTGAAGGAACCAAGGGTAGGTGGGAGGGGTTTGCGCCAACTGCTTGCTAATTTTTACGTAGTCTTTTGGTAAATTAAAATACAATAATATTTTCATTCAGCGACCATATTGATCCCAGATATTATCAGTTGCTCACCAAACCATTTTTTTTGAACAACGCTTTCAACAACTATGCTTCATATTTCATATTTCAAAGATCAATATTTTTTTATTTCCGTAAATGCACACGGTTTTGAGAAAGACAATTCTGCTCTCCTAAGCCAAACAAAAGCATATCATTGTTTTTGTTTTCTAGCTTTAATTACCTGAAAGCTGCTACTTCCGTCTCAATTTTATACCCAATCTGCAGGGAGTGGGCAAATCCACTAATTGGGGGTGATACACCGATTGGATCTCCGAATCGACGGATTGAGTGTGAAATTGGAACGTGAGTAGTCGCTTTTAGGAATATTCATGTGATAACAAATCTATTATGTGAGCAATATAGTCACATCTCATTCTAAATTAGTAATATAAGCTAAATAGATATGGCGAATCACAAAATCCCATTGAAATATAAAGCAAAGTTCAATTTATAACTTGAAAAGATTGCGTGTAGCGACAAGTTAACATTCTTGATATAAAACTCTTTGATTTAGGCGGTCAGAATACCTAATACGCATCACTTTGTATAATTATTTATTACACAGAACTTCAGTATCAATCCAAGTTTTTTCGTTTGTTGTGAACGACGGTTGTTATTTAAACATGCATATATTTATATAACAGTTGCTATAAAAATTGTATGTCGCAAAATTATAGAAAAAAAATATGTCGCGGTTGAAAAAAGGTGACAGACCACTAGTCTAAAATACCTATATTTTTATTATACGCCTGAATACAGAGTCACATTATATGCTTTCTTACTTTCAAATATTAGTAATAAATTAAATATATATTGTAATATCTATCTTTTCGCCATTTTGCATCGCGTAAGATATCTTTAAAATAATTAATGCTATATGAGCCCGTATTAGGAACAAAACCTGTAGATATGCTATAATATACATAGATATAGTAAAAACCATATTTAAACAATACATTCATGATTATTAATTAATAAATACCACTTAATAAATTTTGTTTGATTTATTCACGAAACCTATCATTGGTACTCCAAATTACATAAGTCTTAAATATTTTTCTAAAATGATCTCCTCACATCAACACGATTTTATAAATAATAGCTGCAATCAATCTTTGACTAATCATTCATATTTGTTATAATTTATAATATATAAACTTACAAAACCAAACTAATCAATGTTTTAAAACCGATTATCTAACGAGTTTATAAAACGTCTAATGTATCAACATTGCTTATGTGAATAAATGTTTAATTAAAATGACAGTTACAGAAGCCGAATAATGTTTGCATTTTATAATCCTAGGACGATTGTTACTTTTACAGTTCTTATCAAAAACAAAAACATCATTAAAAAAAAATGAATTCTATATTTACGGAGTTTCATAAATATATTTTGGGATCTGTATATCACGAATATAAGGGTAGACGTATCGTAACGAACTTAAAAGACTTTTCGAAATTGTACTGTAAGTATTTCAAGACCAACTTCATCTTTAGCTATCGTGTTATACATAACCTATGCTTTATACATATTCTTATGGCATTGTTATTGGAAGAAAGCTTATTTTTACAAACTATGATTGAATGAAAAAATATGTGATTGTTATTTTATTATAAGTATGTTTGATCACTGAAAATGCCAGACTGGGGGAATGTTAGCATAAGCCCGGGAATGAGAGCGTGAATCAAAAGAAGGGCGCGATCCCCGACTTGCACTTCCGGTTTCCGACAAATAACCGCCATTTTCGAAAGCCCTACCCAAGTATTATCCATTGCAGCAGCTCAAAGAATGCGTTTTATAATAGTTTATATTGCGAAATTAACGTTAATACATTCAAAAATGTTTTTCATTTCACGCAATACTTTTTTTTTATTTACTGTCAATCCTTGTTAGAATTATATAGTAATATCGAAATAAAGCAAAATCTACAAAATATAATATTTCATGACCAGCATAGACATCAAGTACGTATAACAGTGATGAAAATTACGTATCACAATGGTCTCTAGACAAAGTATAATATAATGAAATTAGCCACACAAATAATAAGAAATGAAGACTCTATCAACTGTTACCTGTAATAGAAACAACTGAAAATACTTTGACAGACAAAACCAGTCTTAGTTAAAAAAAAAAATGAAATATGTAACATTTTTGTTACATTACAATATTAATTAAAAGACAAATGGTATTTTTTTTAATATTTGTTGATATTAGTTTAACTGTTATTGAGATTTATAAATTAGTAAAAAACTATTGATTTGTTAATTAGGTTTATTGTGCTATATATACATAGATAAAAAATAGATAGCTTGAAATTAGACCAAAAGTGAAAAATGGTACGTTCTTTGTCCCAAAATCTCAGTTCTCAAAATTGAAAATTTTGTTCTGATGTTCTCTGTAGTTCTGTCTGCATATAATATGTCTGCTAAGAGCTTAATAAAAAGACATGAAAAGATCATTCATGCATAAAAAATAAGATACTCTGAAGAACGCTTGGACCAGTTAGAAAAAAATCAATGAATTCGCTTACTAATAATGATTTGCTTTATCGATTTGCTGCTAACATAGTTAAATGTTTTGAGACCGAATATCACGTTGTTTTTGTAAAAGGTATTTCAAGAAACTCCAGCAGAAACTTGCCGGAAGAAACAGGTGGGTAGCTCGAAGTTGTAGATTGGTTAAATGAAATGGCTAAAGGGAAAGTATTAAAAGTAGTGAGACCTGGGGTAGTATTTTAATCAACAATGGATTTGAATGTATCTTATCATGTTTAGCATAGCGACATTAATTTGAATGACATTTACTATGAATATGAAGAAAAATATACGAGTATGATTTCAAAAATATGCTTAAAATAGAATTTTTTAAATCTCACAAACAAAATTAATATTTTTCGTTTGGCTAGCAAAACTGAAAAACAACGCACTAAAATGTCAAGTAATTATTTTATATTAGGGTCATTCCATTTAGAATTAATAGGCAATAAAATTAATTGTATTACACACTTTAGTATTTTTTCATAATTCTTAATTCTCTTTAAGTCTAAAAGTAAATGACTAATTATGTAATAAAAATATACAACGATTTTATCGCAGAGAGTTAAGCCACGACCCGCCTCATAACATTGAAATACTCGTTAAGTGGAACAACAGTAAAAATCGCGCGAAAAAAAGGCGCGCTTTCTTTTCACGTGTCTTTGATTAAAACAAAAGATGCTCAAAAAATGTTTCTAATTACTTATAAATCATTTAAACTCAATACTAATCAGTTTCAAACAGAAATTTTCATTACAAGCGATTGAAGCGAATGTAGATCATCAATATGTGACATATACGGAAAAAATACATAATATATGATGATAAAGATCCTCCATAAACCACGTAAGATTTTTTCTTAAGTTTTTTACCCTCCCCCACTTCATGTAATAACGTGTAGATATTCAGTTTGACTCCCTCCTGCCTCCTCTCAAAGATTACGTAACTTTACACATTAAATAGGAATACTATTTACAATCAACTACTAGACACTTTTTGAAAGAGAAAAGTGTTATGTAACAATAAAAATTAACCCACCCTCCCTTCAAGAGGGTTACGTAGTTTACGGACGACAGATAATTTATTCAAAACGATTCTAGAACAGATTTTTGATAGTCCCATCAGAAATCTCGAAGAAGCAGATCAACTCTATTCGATTATGTACTCATCGAATTTTTCATTTTAGGCAGACGTTGTCATTGCATGATATGAAATGTACGTACACTATACGAATAAATCTAATAATCGCTGATATTCATAGAGTTATCTATTTTTATCGTATTATTATTATATGAGTATCAGGTGCTTCTTTAATAGAGATGGCAATAAAAATAGATGACAAAAATAATGCGACTATTACTGTAATGTTCGATTTATACAGTATGAAATAATGGATCAATTCGAATTTGAAACATTACTTTGGTTTCGAAAAAAAAACAATATTTTATACAACTTTTAGGCGTCGTGCTTTTGGCCGTTAGACTATCAATATTATACTTAATATATTGCTCAATAATTGATAGTGTACAATAATATTGACTGTCTGTAGGTCGT